>RJWJ010037627.1:0-15604 GCA_004363605.1 Indri indri
CAGCTGCAAGTTTGGCCAAACATGATGAATTTCCAGTAGTAATGGTGACATTTGATTATTTCACATAACAAGATGTGTGCAGGGAGGTGAATCCAGGTCAACAATGTCTTCAAAGCCCAGGACACTTTTCACTTTCCATTCTGCCATCTTCAGCATAATGACATTCTTCCTTGGGTTTATTGCCTCATGGCTGCAAGCTGATGGCCGTAGCCTCAAGTATGGCATCTTCATACCATCATCCCATGTAGGAAGAAAGAATAGAGAAGCAGAAAACATGCTTTTCTCTTATCAGGAAGGAAAAGCTTTCCCAGAGCCCTCAGCAGACTTATACCTCCTTGGTCAGAACTGGGTCACATGGCCACCTGCAAGGAAGGCTGGGAAAATGTACATCAGGAAGGAGAGTTGGAGAGCCAAGATGGGTTTAGGTCTGATATCATTCATCCCCTGGGTCTGCAGGGAGGGGTGGGCATATTACCAACCCAAACTATTGGAGTTCTGCTAGCAAGGAAGACAATGAGGAATACGTGGCAACAAATAGTCATTTGCTCAATGTGACCTTGAGAAATTACTTAGCATCTTTCTTAGTCTGTTTGGGCTGCTGTAACAAAATACTATAAACTGGGTAGCCTATAAACAGTAGAAATTTATTTCTCACAGTTCTAGAGGCTGGAAAGTCCAAGATCAAGGTACCAGCAGATTCAGTGTCTAGTGAGGCCCCATTTCCTGGTTCATAGGTGTTACCTTTTTGCTATGTCCTGACATGGTGGAAGGGGCTAGCTAGCACTTCAGGGTTTCTTTCATAAGGGCACTAATCTTATTCTTGAGAACTATACCCTCATGACTTAATCACCTCCTAAAAGGCCCCACTTCCTAATACCATCACATTGGGAATTAGGTTTCCTTTTAGACCATAGTATCATCTTTGCCTCAGTTTCCACATCAGTAAAGTAGAGATGATGATAAAACTTAATTCCTAGGCTTGAGGTGAGAATTAAATGACATAATCTATGCCAAGTGCTTGAATAAGTGCCCAGTACATGGTAAGCATTTACAAATATTAGCTACTCTTAAAAAAGGCACTATATTTCCCGAAGTACTTGATTCATAACTAAATTCTTCAGATTCCCTGGAGAGCACCATCTGCAGATGACAGAACTGGAAAACATGACTTTCAACTCTCAGTAGAGAGTTCTTTCCACCAGACCTACGTCTGTGACATAATTTAGACCTTTTCTATTCTTCTCTGCACTACCCCTACTCCTCCCTCTTTCTCTTGTAATCTTCTCTTGCTCTTCCCCACTCTTTCTGACATCTGCTCTTCCATTTTCTTTTCCCATACATGTCCTTTTTCTCTCTTAGAACCCCTTCGCCTTCCTTTCAGGCCAAGAAATTATCACTGCTTCACCCTGCTCCTGACTTCAAAGCTGAAAAGGATGCTGACCTTCACTCAAGACTCTTCAGATTCCTATGAAACAGTTATCCTCCAAGAACTAATAGGTGATATATTTAGAGTGTAGTTAATTTATTCTGCATGTGCTAAAAAATAAGTAACTCACAAGCCAGGCAATAAACACGCACCTAACATGTATCAATTGTCTGATAAACACACCGTATTGCATTATTTTCTTTTTGCTATGTCACTCTCTTAAAGGTCAAAAGGAAATCAATGTAGAGAAAGGAAAAAGAAAAAAAAAAGCCTTTGCATTTACCCAAATTAGTTTATTCACCATTTTTTTTAGCATGTAGGTCAAACCACCTAAGAAATGAGATTTGAAAATGTGTTCGCAAAAGAATTACCCAGCAAGAAAGAACATTTGTTCACTCTCACCTATGAGAGTGATGAATGGAACATGGCAGAAAAAGAAAACTGGAAAAAGCGCTGTGAGTTTTGGAGATGAGCAGGGGGAAAGTCAGCATAAAGAGGAAGCTACTCCGAGGAATCTTAAACATTTGTATTTGAAAATAGATGTTCCAGCTTCATTGCGCAATAAAATTTTCCTTCACTTTCCATTAATACCGAATGGTATGGCTTCTGAATGTTAGTAAAATCCTGTGCTTGTTTTTCTTTTTCTTAAATTGACTTTAAATTAGCACAAAAGGGGAACGATTCCCACTTGTGCATCTGAGAGAAGGGGAAGGGAATAGATGTTGACATTATAGCCAAGTTACAGACATTAAAACCACAGCCCTCCCCTCATTCATCCCTCCCAGCTTTCCACCTAAGCAGAAAAAAGCCCGGTGTGTTTGGGGCTGGAAATGGGGAAACAGCAGCAGTGCAGTTCCTATTTACCCTCATCTCTCCCAAGGGCAAGTAGCGTTGACATGATGAAGCCTCTGGGAGTCAAACTGTATGCCACGTTCCCTGCCTCTGCCTACCTGGAAAGCCTCAACAGGGGTCCAAGCCTGAAATGCTTACGAAGACCATGAGGGTCTAAACAAAGGCAAAAAGGGCCACAAGTAAGATAACACATGCTAAACCACAATGGCATGGCACTGCTGAGTAAAGTTTGCAGTAACAAAAAAGAACCAGGAAGACAGTCATGTACTTACATGGATTCTCCAGAATATATCATTAATATTGTTAGGGAGAAAACACAAGACACAGAGCAGGGAAGACAGTTTGCTATCTTTTGTGTGAGAGGGGAGGGAAATTATACATACAGATATAATAAAATATCAAACTAAAAGAGATAAAATAACTGGTTACCTAGAGGGGTCAGGCAGTGGGGAGGAAGAGAAGCAGGCTGGAGGCGATCTGAGTGAATACAGCCATTTTTCTGACTATATTTTTTGTGTAGTTTTGAATTTGAGCCACATAATGGCTCAAACATGTTTTATCTGTTCAAAAATAAAATTTAATTGCAAAGAAAAATAAAAGTGAACTAAATTTGAAATCAACCTGAAACAAGTTATCCTAACTATATGTCACAAGAGTGATATAATATACATAGCATATAATTCTTTCAAGTGACTTAGGAACACAGTACTCTCACTGTTTAATGGAATATATTCTAAGAATGTAAAAAGAAATATCAAAAATTAAAAAGCCTAAAATTCACTAAGTAATTTTCTAGTATTTTAATTTTAAATCTACTTTGTGTGTATTGTGGACTATAGCAAAAAATAAATGACATAATGTTATTAGGTTCTGAAATTTTCTGTGTAAAAGACAAGAGGTACAGATATGAATCAAAAAAGTTAGGAAAAGTTCCGTAATATTAAATTTGAATTGGAAGTATCACTATGAACTCATGATTTAAATAAATATATTTCTTAGCTTTGGTCACTATAAGAGCTTAGATGCAATGACGCTCCAGTGGCAATGAGCTCACCAAATGCATAGATCTTGGTTTATGAAATACATACAATTCTCCAATAAAAGGTCCCAGAGTTTCTTGGAGAAATGGCTGATTCTGAGTCAGGGCAGCAAAAGTACAAAGTGAGTCTGGCTATTTTCTTGTGCAAAAAATCAGAGAAGTGCTTAAAAAATTATGGGGACAGCTCAAAAGGACACAGGAGCTAGCCAGCTTAAAGGAGCTCCCTCTGGCCAAATTTGGGGCAATGTGCACACCAAAAAGATCAATGACTGCAACGGATTATAAAAATTGAATGAGTAAAAGTCCACCTGCCTGAGCAAGAGCAAGACCCTGTCTCTACACAAAATAGAAAAATTAGGCCGGGCACAGTGGCTCACGCATGTAATCCTAGCACTCTGGGAGGCCGAGGCAAGAGGATTGCTCAAGGTCAGGAGTTCAAGACCAGCCTGAGCAAGAGTGAGACCCTATCTCTACTAAAAATAGAAAGAAATTAGCTGGACAACTAAAAATATAGAAAAAATTAGCTGGGCATGGTGGCACATGCCTGTAGTCCCAGCTACTCAGGAGGCTGAGGCAGAAGGATTGCTTGAGCCCAGGAGTTTGAGGTTGCTGTGAGATAGCCTGATGCCATGGCACTCTAGCCAAGGCAACAGAGCAAGACTCTGTCTCAAAAAAAAAAAAAGAAAAGAAAAGAAAAAGAAAAATTAGCCGAGTGTGATGGTGCACACCTACAGTACCAACTACTCAGGAGGCTGACAGGAGGATTGGTTTAGCCCAGGAGTTTGAGGTTGCAATGAGCTGTGATGACACCACTGCACTCTAGCCTGGGTGACAGAGTGAGACCCTTTCTCAAAAAAGAAAAAAAATCCACATATTCCATAGGACTGTTCAAAAAAAGAAAGACGGAAAACACTAATTTGCCACCCTTGAAAGTGACTATAGCAGCAACTCTTTACTCTGAAAATCAGCAAAGAGAAACAATTAAGCACTTACCCTGCCTTTTTAAAAGGAACTATAATTCGTCTTCAATATGTAAGGAGAAGCTCTTTTTTACAGAGCTTTGCCTGCAAATACATAAAGAAGTGATAATTTAGAAAACCACCATGTTGCAATTATAAATTAAATAATCTATATAAGTAAACAGTTATTAATGGATGCTAATACCATTAACTACAAGGCTGTTGTGGAACAGTGTATGTACAGACTGCTGGCTGTTTTCAAGGGAATTCCATACCTTTATAACAGAAGGAAGTGTGAGTCATCACTTTAGCCAAGTGATTGTATTTAGTGTCACTATTTGGGGACAACCTGGCACTGTGTGCCACCTGACTGACGTAATATGAAGTACAAATCACCTACAAAGTATCCTTGCCAAAATGTTTAACCTAATTCTAGTCCAGCCTTCGATTCGACGTTCAGTTTACAGGAAAAATTGGAAGTGGCGGGGGAGTTAACTAACATCACACAAATCCAGAACATGGGTTAATCTGTCAAACTTTGGCCTGGACTCTTTTAAAAGTCAATGTCATGAAACAAAACAAACCAACGCTTGAGAGACTGTTCTTGTTTAACTTGCTTAACCAAATACAATGGGCAAAACTTGATTGGCTCTTGGTTCAAAAACCAGAAGCTATAAAACAGACCTTCTAGAGACAAAGAAATTTTAATCTGGACATGATATTCGACTTGGATATAAACAGTGAGCTATTGTTAATTCTCATTACTCCTGCCTGCAGGTGCTCACCGCCCTCCCTTTATCTTTCTGCTTCTCCAGCTCTTCCTACAGTTGCCCTTTTCAGCATCCGTCTCATTTGGGTGTTCCTGAGAAAAGCCGTGTGCAGGATTATAATGCAAATGGGCTCCTGTTTCTCCTTGTGGGTGTTCAGTGCCCTGCCGGCTGATGTGAGCCATGCTGTGTCATTCTGCTGAGGAAATGTCATTAACAGCTGTTCAGGGCCTCACTGACTCCCAAACACAGCACAAGAAGGTAGCTTCAGCCCACATTATTACAAAATAAGACACTGAAGAAATCAGGGGTAGTTTAAAAGCAGATTACAAAAAAATACAAAATGTTAGAAAAAATATAAAACCAGAAGTCATTTGACCTTGAGGTGGGTACAGTTTATTGTGTGATACAGTTTATACCTAGGAAGAGCCAAGGACTCTTAAAATAATAACAATAATTTGTGGAGGCTTTAATATGTACCAGGTACTACACTAGCCACTTTATAGTATTATCACAATCCTCACAGCAACTCTTCTGTGAATGAGAACACTGAGGCTCAGAGAGATTTGCCAAGTAAGTGATTTAAGGAGTAAGGTGCGGAGCCACATCTGTGTCCGGGTCCCACTCCAAGGCCCACACATGTGCTAGCGAGTAAAGCTGCGGAGTCACTCTACAGAGGTCACGGTGGTGATAATGGTCCAGCAGGACTCTAGCTGATCTTTTTCAGACCACATCAACCTGGAACTACAGTGAAGCCATAAACTCATGGAGAAGTCCAGCCCCACTTGACGATGGGCTGAAACCCAAGCCACATTTGACACCACCGCCCATGCCAGGAGTGTGTGGTCCCTGCTGTGAGTCCCCCAGACTTAAAGCAACCCTGGGCCTATGGCCTCCCAAGCAGTGAGATGGCTCCCAACCAATCCAAGCATGTGTGAGCACCAATGTTGAGGGCATGGCCCACTGCAGATGTTAACAATGCGTCCTCTGGCTGCCTCTGCCTCCTGCCTGTGTCAGTCCCTTGTATGAGCAACATTTGGGCTGAGCCCTGAGAGGGAACTCAGAAGTGCTTATCTGAAGCAGAACCTCTTTCCAGGGAACAAATTCCCAGGCCACCTGGGGTCACTTCCTGGGTTCTTTCTGTTTCTGTTCCCAGAGTCCCACCAAATCAGAAAGTGGCTTACGGCCCTCCTCTTCTCCATGTACCTGGCTGCCATCTGTCTTGGGCTGCAGTCCTTCCTAAAACTACCCTTCACCTCTCCTGTGGCCACTGTACTCCATGACCCGCAAGACACATACTTCATTCCCACCAACAGATCTGACTCAAGGTTTGTCTCAATTTGAATCAGAGGCTTTTCTACACAATTTGCCCAAGTGTAAAACCATAATCTCCCCTGAATTCTGTCTGGAACTAATTGGGTAAGTAAATAGATGAGTGTCTACTATGTGTAAAGCTCTTCTCTAGATTCAGAGGGTGATGCCTAAAATATGACAGAGGGTAAGATAAATACAGAGGTGGTGACAGTGTGAGGCTCAGTGCAGATTCTGTTAAGAATGATACCAAAAAAAAAAAATGCTGTATGGGTTCCGGAAGGAAGGAAGGAAGGAAGGAAGGAAGGCAGGAAGGAAGGAAAGAAAGAAAACCTCTGGTGTTCAGAGATAAAGAATGATTTTAAGAGAGCCATAATGACCGTGTATGGTGGCTCACGCCTGCAATCCTAGCACTCTGGGAGGCCGAGGCAGGAGGATCACTTGAAGTCAGGAGTTCAAGACCAGCCTCAGCAAGAGTGAGACTCTGTCTCTACTAAAAATAGAAAGAAATTAGCTAGGCAACTAAAAATAGGAAAAACAATAAATTAGTCGGCCATGGTGGATTCTGTCTCATAAGAAAAAAATATATATATATAAAAAAAGAGGGCCATAGTATTTTAAGTAATATTCCAGTTAACGATACTTTCCAACCCAAATATTATGGGCCAGGTGATAAAAACAAATAAAATTCATACCTTGCCTGCCTAATCTCTTGCCATTCCCACCTGTGCATTCTACATTCCAGCTGGGCTAACCCACTGGCTTCACCCTAATGCTCTCTGTCATTTTTCACCTCCAGGTCTTTGCTCTTTCTACCAGGATCACCTCCTTTAAGCCCACCATCTCCAACTGGCTAAACCTAAATTACCTTTTAAGACTCGTGTCAGGGGTCACCTCCTCTGGGATGTCCTCCATTGGTGCTTCCTAATGGAGTCCCACAGCAACATATGTCTGTGTTTATCATTGATGGTATGTGGTGGTGGTTACCAGCACAACTTCTGGAGCCAGACTGGGTGTGAATCTGGCCCCAACACCTACAAGATGAATAACCTTCACCCATTAAGAGGACTGAGCTCATAACCATAAAGCACTAAGAAGAGTGCCTCATTGTAGAACGCACCAAACAGATGCTAATTGTTAGTATTTCTATTAGTGTCAGCAGCAGCAGCATAGCATACATCACTCTGCATTATAATTCTTTGCTAGTCTGTCTGTCCCTTGATTGGGATTTTTCTGAGCCAATAAATGCTTACTGGAGAGGGTGGAGAAGTGAAATGAATATGTGCAATTTCACAGGATAAAACCTGAGAACAGTTTCAGTGCTGGTGTGGTATAGGGCTGAGGTCCCCAACCCCTGGGCCACGGACCAGTACTGGTCCATGGCCCATTAGAAACCAGGCCACACAGCAGGAGGTGAGCAGTGGGCAAGTGAGCAAACCTTCATCTGTATTTATAGCCACTCCCCATGGCTCACATCACCGCATAAGCTCCACAGATCAGCACTGGCATTAGATTCTCACAGGAACGCAAACCCTACTCCAAACTGCACATGCGAGGGATCTAGGTTACTCCATGAGAATCTAATGCCTGATGATCTGAGGTGGAGCTGAGGCGGTGATGCTAGCACTGGGGAGTGACTGCAAATACAGATTATCATTAGCAGAGAAGTCTGTATATTTCATTATATCTTAAAATGTAATAATAATGGAAATAAAGTACACAATAAATGTAATGCACTTGAATCACCAAGAAACCCTCCTCCTCTCCCCCATGGAAAAATTGTCTTCCATGAAACTGGTCCCTGGTGCCAAAAAGGTTGGGGACTGCTGGTCTAGGGCATGGCCTTATTTCTGGTGACAAAGGTAGGGTGGAGGTCATCAGAGTCAAGGGAGCAGACCTATGAAGTCTGAAGTTAGAGGAATCATTCACATAGGTTGTAAAATCACTAAGTTTGTATCAGGAAGTGTACTGGGAAGACAGGAAGTCCAGCAAGGAGATCCCTGCATCAGATGGGTGTATAAACAAGGGCTGGCAGATGTCGTTACAAGAGAGGAGAGGAGATATGGCATTCACCAAAGGAGAGATGGCCTCCCCCCTGCTCTCTATGCCCGTTGCATCCTTGGTGCTCTGGCTGCCAAACAGTTGAAAACATAAGCTTGGTTAGTTAGTTAGCTGCCTGTTTGAAATTCTTCCTTGGCTCCTACAGCTCGTGGAGTGTTTGTATGTGTGAGCATGTGTGTGTGTCAGCACACAGAGAGCTCCATGTGTTGGTCCCGCTGACCTTACTACCCTTGACTCCCCCTTCTCTGCCTACCTCTCCTACACGCTGTTTCCTCTTTGCCTTGGAATTTTCTGTTCTGTCTACTTTGTATGGCTTGACCCAAATTTCATCTAGCCGACTGCTATCTATCCTCTCTTCAATACTTGGCTCAAGTGTCACTTACTCCAGGAAGTCTGTATTCCTCAATTTAATTTAAATACTCTATTCTGTACTCCCATAGCAGCCCATGCTGACTCTGCGGCAGTGTCTGTCACATCGTAAATTATTAGACATTATTAGAATGTGAGCTCCTCAAAGGGCAAGAGTTGGGCCCAACCATATTTGTATCCCCAACGTCATTCCTGTCAAACATTAGTTTCTTCCAGTAGATGAATGAATGAATATAGAGGATGAAGACTGCCCCACTTTACCTTCTGATGCCGTGATTTGGAGAAGGAACAGTGCCAGTGGTATTGGTTTGAATAAGAACTATGACCGTAACCCTATTAAATGGTTGGTTTGGCTTGATCAAACATGATCTATTCCAGAGCAGAACATCTAATGGTTTAGCAATGAGTCCAATAATTAAATGATGACTTGAGAGTCAATGAACTGGAGACCTGGGTTCTAGTCCTTGTTTTGTTACTAATGTCTCTATAACTATTTGTTGTGTGACCTTGGACAATCACTGCATCTTCCCGGGCTTTGTCATTTTCTATTAATAATATAACATGGAGAAGGTGAATTATAATCTCTTTAGCAGTATTTTTTTTTTTTTTTTTTGAGACACAGTCTCACTCTTTTGCCTGGGGTAGAGTGAGTGCCGTGGCGTCAGCCTAACTCACAGCAACCTCAAACTCCTGGGCTCAAGCGATCCTTCTGCCTCAGCCTCCCGAGTAGCTGGGACTACAGGCATGTGCCACCATGCCCGGCTAATTTTTTCTATATATATATTTTTTAGTTGTCCGATTAATTTCTTTATAATTTTAGTAGAGGCGGGGTCTCGCTCTTGCTCAGACTGGTCTCGAACTCCTGAGCTCAAACAATCCGCCCGCCTCGGCCTCCCAGAGTGCTAGGATTACAGGCGTGAGCCACCGCGCCCGGCTCTAGCAGTATTTTTTAAACTTCAAATCACGACCCATTAGTATGTCAAAAACCAATATAATGAGTCAAAAAAAATTAAAGTGTGAAGTAAAAAAAAAGTAATAATATGAAATAAAATAGAATATGTATTAGACAGAATGTGTGTATGAGTAAGAAATCTATTTCTTACTATGGATCATGGTCAAAAAAGATGGAAAGCACTTCTCTTTAGAAGCCCTGAGTTCTAAAATTGAAGATGTGTAAAATATTTCCAACTCTCCACTTTGAGGATGGAAATGAGTAGAAAAATTTCATTTTTAAGGAAAAGAATTAATGAAAAGAATTAATTACTCATGTCAACAGCCAGCAACATCAGATTCTGCTGACAAGTCAGTTATTCTACTCTACCTCAACTCAAGAAATTGTTCGTTATAGCACCATGACAGGTATCATATTTCTAGGGTAAGAGAGTATCGAGCTCAATATTTCATGCTGGGGGGAGTGACTAGAGGGAAGCCCTTTACGGCCTTTGGTGTCACCCTTCCCTTTGGCTGCAGTTCCATACTGTACACAGCACATCTGCTATGCTCAATTAGAAAAAGGAAGAGGAAGAGGAGGAAAAGTTAATACTTCCTTCTTCCAAATCCTCCCTGACGCATAAAATTTCGCCATTACCAATCTAGTGTTGTGTTAATCATTACTCCTCCAAAAGATCCTAACTGTTACACACTAGTAATATAACACGTGAGAGAGGACTCTAAAGTGAAGTGTTAGAGCCTAAAATTGTGTTAAGCTCCCCAAGTTTGACTCTCACAGGAAGCACAAGTTCAAGTCCCAGTTTTGATGGTCATGACCTGATCATCTTTCAATGAGTGTTTTCTAAGCACTTTCTAATTTAACCTCATAAGTCTGTCTTTTCTTTTCTAATGCAAAGATTATTAAAAGTTCTCTGAGGTTCCTTCCATATACACTACGCTTGTTCGCTGAGATTCCACCCACTATGATGGGACCTTTACAAACTTTCTATTTTTCTCACAATAACCCCATGACAGGTATTTTTATGCCTAGTTTTCAGATGCACCATGGTGGGTTAAGTGACAGGTCCCAGGTCACATGACTAGAAACCAACTCGGGTCCCTCTGCCTCCAAAGCCTCTGCTCTTCCCACTGCACTAGTGGTTTTTAAAAATTGATTGTCTCAGGCCTGCTTGGGGCAGCTGCCCTGGCCTCACTTGTGCTTACCAAATCATACCCCAAGAAGATGGACAGCATCCCAGGTGATTCTGGTTAGTCCCAAAGTTTGAGGACCATAGCATTAAACAAAGATATAAAAGAGCCTATGACCAAAAAACATCTGACCCACTTTAGTCAGCTTGAGATGATGAGATGGCTTTCCCGAGTGACCACAGCAGCACCTAACATTCACTGTGCACTTTCTAACATCCAGGCACTATGCTCAGTTCTTTACATGAACCCTTATTTAATCACAATAACACCATAAAGTCAGTAGTATCAAAGTGAGGTCGTTTCAAGTGAGAAGTCTGAGGTTGGGGATTTGCCAGGTTTACGCAGTTAGTAAAGGGCAGAGCCTTGGAGTCAGATGATGTGGCTCCACTGTCTCCTCTTGGAAAAACTGCACCACCCCGTCCCTCAGGGCAATACCAGAAGATGACCCAGCAAAAGAGAACAAGGAAGTGTGAAGACTGGACAAAGAACAAGAAATGGGACTGAGAAGGAAGCCTCTGGGGACATAGAATACAATTATTCTTTATTTTAGAATTTTTTTTTTAACAACAGCCTCAGTGAGAGAGTTAGAGTTCTCTCAGTGAGAGAATTCAGGAACATTTACATGGCATTTATTATGAAGAAAAATGAGTGACCTAAGCAAGAGCAAGACCCTGTCTCCACAAAAAAATAGAAAAATCAGCCTAGCGTGGTGGTGTGTGCCTGTAGTCCCAGCTACTCGGGAGGCTGAGGCAGAAGGATCACTTGAGTCTGGGAGTTTGAGGTTGCTGTGAGCTAGGCTGACGCCACTGCACTTCAGCCAGGGCAGCAGAGCAAGACCCTGTCTCAAAAATAAAAATAAAATAGAAGAAAAATGAGAAAAAAATTTACATTTTCAATTTCTTATTAAAAGAGGTGACTTTGTTATCAAGGAAAGAGTCAGGAATTAGAGTATGAAGAAGGGGGGCTAATGCCAGGTCTGTGTCACCCTAGGAACAGCTCAAACTTTGATGGAGCTTCTGCCAATCTGATGGAGCTTCACTTTGATGGAGTTTCACCATGGTGACCTCTCACTTTAGCTCTCTAGGTTGCTTTTTCTGTGAGAGGGGCATAACAATTCCCATTTCATAGAGTTCCTAAAAGTGTCAATTCACATTAAATATTTGAAACTGCCTCATGAACCATAAAACACTTGACAGATGTTTGGGCCCATTGTTGTCAATATGCAGTTTCATCGTCATCAGTTATTTTCTGAGTAGCCACTGTTCACCCAGCACTGCCTAGGCACGGGTAAAGAATCTACGTCGTGGGTGGCATAGCCATGGAGACAAAGAGTGGAACAGCCAGAGACAAATGTCAATACCTTATTTCATGTGTGGCTCTTTTCAGTTCGATAAGTGCCTTTTCCATATTGCAGATGAAGAACTGTAAGAGAGGTTAAATAAACTACACAACATCATATGATCTTTTTTTAAAGTTATTTTTTGAGGCAGAGTCTCACTCTGTTGCCCTGGGTAGACAGCCGTGGTGTCATCATAGCTCACTGCAACCTCAAATTCCTGGGCTCAAGTGATCCTCTTGCTTCAGCCTCCTGAGTAGCTGGGACTACAGGCATGTACACCCATGCCCAGCTAAATTTTCTATTTTTAGTAGAGATGGCAGTCTCGCTTTTGCTCAGGCTGATCTCAAACTCCTGAGCTCAAGCAATCCTCTCGCCTCAGCCTCCCAGAGTGCTAGGATTACATGTGTGAGCCACCGCGCTTGGAATCATATGTCTTTTAAAAGGCAGAACCAAAAGCAGAAAAGCAATTCTTCTGGTGCCATGAGGACTGGCTCCAGACGAATGTGACATTTTTGATATAATACAAAAGATAAAGTCCTGTCTTTACACCATTTATTATTGCTTCTGATCAGTGAAAATCATGGGATCCTCAAAACTTAAATTCAGGATGGTTTGAAAACAGAAAGTCACCAATTCCTGCTGACATGACTCTCCACCCACAAATGCATTTATGCAAAATATATGGTTTTCTTTTATATTCTATTCATCAACTTAAACTTTACTTTAAGCCTGTGCCTGAATACGCATGCATTTCCATCAGTATTGGAGCCTTTCTTCCCTTCTATGGTTGCATCAGAATCTGGGAGGGTGGCACACAGAAGGCCAAAAATGATGAAAAGTTCTCCAAATAGTCGTCTTTGGCACATTCCCTGTGTGTCCTAGTCAGCTTGGGCTACTGTAACAAAATGCCATCGATTGGGTGGCTTAAACAGCAGACATTCATTTCTCACAGTTTTGGAGGGTAGGAAATCCAAGGCTGAGGTGCTGGCAGATTTGGCTCAGGTCAGAACCCGCTTCCTGGGCTGCAGAAGGCTGCCTTCTGTGTGTGCCCTTGACCTCGTCAGTGCCTGCATGCGTGGAGAGTGTGCTCTCATATTTTCTCTTCTTATAAGGGCACTAATCCCATCATAAGGGTCCCACTTTCATGACCTAAGCTAAACCTAATCACCTCCCAAAGGCCCCACCCCCTAATACTATCAATTAGGGGTTAGGGCTTCAACCTATGAATTTTGGGAGGACACAAACACTCAGTCCATGATATTGTGCCAGTCCCACAACATGGCAGTCTAGTGATTCTGCATCTGCTACATGTCTGTCACCAAGCTGGGTACTCAGGGCTTGAGGGTGTCTTCTTTAGGAGCACCCGACAGCTAGCACCCAATATGCCTGAGGTTTGGCATGTTCTCAGAGCAGGGCCCGCCAGGCCTGTACATATCCCAGCAGGGGCCTGCAGTGCAGTCTCTCCCCCTGAGCAGAGACCTGGGGAAATCTCTTTTGTAGTCCACAGGGAGGCCTGCTCACCCTCCTGTGTCCTGAGGCCTCTGCCTCTCCCTCAAACCGGGTCCTCTTCCATGGGTTTGGTCCTTGTAAAACAAAACCTGGAAGGGCCTATAGACTCTTCTGCTATCCCTCCTGCCCTCTGCCTCCCCTGAGGCAATGAAAGGAGAATGGGGAGAAATGGACACAGGGAGAGAACAGAGAATATTTATGGAGGAAAACATAAACTACTGGTTCAGGCTATCATTCAGCCATGATATTACGCACAGAATGTCTTCTCAGCACCTAGGAGGGCAGATGAGCCATCTTCTCTCTCACTGCCCCATGGCCAAGGCTCTTGGACTGGGGCCAGAAGTTCAAGTCAGCGTGGCCCAGGCTGCATATCACTTACGGCCCCAAACTCACCTTCCTTCAAGGAAACTATAATAATATCACGAAAAGAATCAGATCAAAAAATTTTGCTTTTCAAGAATAACCAAGGTAGGATTATCTGACATGTGGGAGTTCCAAAGTTCATGCAAACAGTTTCTAAAGTTTACAAAAAAGCCTTATCTCCAAAACACACACAGGTATAGAGAAAAAATATGACCTCTCTACATTATTTCCCCAAAATGCCCCCAGAAACTATGGACTATAATATAATATACTATAAACTCTAGTATAATATTCAAAATTGAACCTGTTCACTCAAATAAATGCAGCTCCTTCCTTCACTTGGTCATGACTTACCTATTTCAGGTATTTTAGGCACAAAGGCCTGCTTTGGGCACTTCAACAGCTGGATTTTGATGAAGGTTTTGATGCTAGCAAAAGAGTGAAGAGAGATGCCCTTCAAAATGTCTCTTCTTTTGAGCTGCAGATTCTTTTCAATTTTGATCCTGAAAAGGACAGGCTGGCTGAGTAGTTTATTAGCTGTGTTCTAAACAAAGGGTTGCTTGTCTTCGGGGTTAATCAGCCCAGCAGGGGTTAATCACATCTGGCTCTCAGGTAATGAAAGTCCCAGCAAGATTGGCCTTCCACAGCGGGGAACCTGAGGCCCCCTGGGCAAAACCTCATTCTACAGGCCATTGAGGGCAGGGTCATCAGTCCAGTGTCCCCAAGGGCTGCTCCCAGATCTATATGTGGCCAGGAAAGACACAGCTGCATGTGAGTGGGACAGCCAGCCTACTGAATTCATAAAATAAATATTCTGTACACACTTATCATTTAATAAGTAGACACATTCTGGCTCTATGCATATTATGAATTGCTGAAAGATTTTTATAGCAAATATTAAACATTCAGCAAAGTGAGCTTCTCCGAAACCAAGTAGATTTTTTGAGCTGCCTCTTCCTGCTTTCAGTTGATGTGCGCTCAGAAAATGAGAATTGATTTTATCCTAGGCAGAATTTAAAGAGGAAATGTGTTGCCAAAACATCTCAAGCTTCATTTCAAAGTCAAATCAAAATGATTTTTGTATTACTCGCTGGTTCGGATTGCATATGTTCCAGACTTATATTTTAGCATCCCTGTAAAAGGAGTCGGTTGCGGTAAGCATCCTTATCTATGGAACCCAGTTACATTTTCTCATCCACATGTTGTCAGATCCCTGTTAATAACCTGGAAGTTCCCAGATGAAGGTGGGATGAGGGAAATCAAACCATCATGGGGGATGCTGGAAGAAATCATTGCAGGCTGCAATTGGGAGAATAGGACTTAATAGACTACACATGCTTGTTCTCTCCCATGGATGGTGAAGGGCTTAGCCTTGCCTAACACCTTGAACTTGCCATGATTGCTGGCATTTATTGAGCCATTCTTATGCCAAGTTCTTTACATACAATTAATTCTCTCAGGAAGCCAGCA
>RJWJ010037628.1:0-15421 GCA_004363605.1 Indri indri
AATCCCATTACTAGGCACGTACCCAAAGGAAAAGAAAAAAAGACATTCTATAAAAAAGACATCTGCACTAGAATGCTTATAGCAGCACAATTCACAATTGCAAAGATGTGGAAACAACCCAAGTGCCCATCAATACATGAATGGATTGATTGTCATATATGTATACCATGGACTTCTACTCAGCCACAAAAAAACAATGGTGATATAGCACCTCTTGTATTATCCTGGATAGAGCTGGAACCCATTCTACTAAGTGAAATATCACAAGAATGGAAAAACAAACACCACATCTATTCACTATCAAATTGGTATTAACTGATCAACTCTTCTGTGCACATATAGTAATAGCATTCA
The DNA here is from genome assembly GCA_004363605.1 of Indri indri. Lineage (NCBI taxonomy): Eukaryota > Metazoa > Chordata > Mammalia > Primates > Indriidae > Indri > Indri indri. The sequence continues at coordinate 355 of RJWJ010037628.1, forward strand.
TCGGGTGTTGGGTAGATGGGAGGGGGGAAGAGGGGATGGGTATATACACACCTAAAGGGTGCAGTGTGCACCGTCTGGAGGATGGACATGTTTGAAGCTATGACTTGGGTGGGGCAAAGGCAATATATGTAACCTAAACATTTGTAACCCCATAATATGCTGAAATAAAAATAAATAAATAGCATAGATTCACATAATTGGCACGACACAGAATTTTAAAATCTCAACTCTCTCAGGAACTTTATTCATATGAATCTGGAAGATTCTTTTTGGTGTTTGAGCCCTTACTCTCAGAGATTCAGATGTCAACGTATTTTTAGAATGGGTCCGTAAGGCATCATTATTTTGTAATTATAACCTTGTTGATTGACAGCAAATGCTGCGTTCCATGAAAATGCTGCTGCATTGAAGTGATCCTGGTTAGTGCTGGAAACAGTCTGCTTAGATCTAAAGTCTCATAAGGAGAAAAAAAAAATAACTTAAAGTGATTTTAGATTCACTAACATGAAGATACCAGGTCTCTCATAAAATGCCAAAAGGTTGTTTCTGCTCCCAGACTTTTAGCATTTCTATTTTACATTCCAGATGTTGTGAAATTTGATTACTGACAGGTTAAAATGTTTTGTGCAAAGGGTACTATACAAAATCATTTTAGTGTTGTTTATTGAAATCATAGACATTTTATTTTGAGGAGGAGGGAGAAATTAGAGAGGCTGCAAGCCACATGATGGTTGATATTTCCCACAGGAAAGAAAATTGGCAGCTGAGCTGTGCTGCATTGTAGAACAGGAGATTAAAACATGAGAAATTATAATAGTGTTTGACAATATTAAAGTCACTAAATAAAATAAAGTGTGTGATATATCATAACTTAATAGAAAGCTTTATTATTGATTAAAGCCTACATTATAAATTATTGGCATGTTTGGTCTTGCAAAAGTTCATGTACGATTTCATAACTACAGAACTGCTTTTCTCCTTTTGGAAAGTTAACAGCAGGTTAATGTCAAATTCTATGAGTTAGAGAGGATGTTGGGCCATGGTAAGGCAGGAGGAATACGAAGAGATGTATGATGTGTAGACGTGAGCTGCGAGTCTCTCCATGTGGGCATCTGAGTTTATGACTAATAGCATTTACAACCAAGATTAATGAATGAAGGGCTGGTCATTTCCTTAGTTTCAATGATTTTTTTTTTTGAAATTTAGGTTTATTTTTCTAAAGTCAGTAAGAAAATTCAAATTCTAATTAAGGTACATAGTCTTGCAAATTTCAGGTCTCTGAGGGGTGTACATTAATAAGCATTCAAAATTATTTTGTCATTTAAATATTATGTCAATTTATATAGAATTGGATTCTTCTAGAATGTTAGAAAACTTTTTTACTAGGCTAAATATTCCTTTAGTGATCTTGTTATGCAATTCCTTTGTGTTCAAGTATCAGTGTCTGAATTGTCACCAATATGTACAATCTAAATTTTAAAAAAAAAGTTTTGCTACAATTATGGTGATTTTGAAGGAGGAAAGTTACAAGGAATTTTGATCGATTCTCTCCCATTAGTGATTAATTCAATAAAACACCTATATTTCTAATTTCCTCATAAAGCTGTATATACATGAAGAATCAGCACAATATTTAGTATAATCTGTAGTGGAAGGTGAAGGGAAGGAGATTGTGAGAAAGGGAGAAAACTTGATTATAAAAATAATTGTTAGTCAAGATTTGACACAAAAGCAAGATGAAAGTTTTCAGAAAATTAAACAACCAATTTCATATGAATCCTTATATTGGCTAAGCAATTATCTGAATACCAATATATTTTTCAAATTAAAATCTAAAACAAAGCACTCTGAAGTGGCTTTGCAAATAAGAATTTATTCAAGGTGTTTCACAAAATGAAATGAATATCACAGTAAAGAAATAATTCCAAAGTGGTAAGGTTAAGTAAAACTTGCATTATAAGGCCGATAATACTCAGTAGGATGTTTGCTCATGAATTTATACTAGAATGATTTTATTCTGAAGTTCAGAGGATATTATAGTGATCCAATAAATGCATGGAGTAAGTGATTTTTTAAATCTTCCAGAAAATTAGTGCTTAAGTTTCATTTAAATGTATGTCAAATAGCCAAATCTATGTCCTATGCATGTAATGCCATTCTGATAAACTGTTCAAGGTCATAATATTTATACAGAATCCATTGTGCTTGGCAGATTGATTTGGCCTAAACTACAAATTAGTGTGGTCCCCATCAACTTCTACAATTCTGTGTGCCATCATCGTCTCCTTCCTGGAGTACTGAAACTGCATCCTAACTTCTCTCCTTTGCATACTCTTGCCCCTCTTCTATCCATCCTAATTGCAGCATTTGTAGCAACCTTTTAAAAAGGTCAATTAAATCACCTCACCTCTTCATTAAAACTCTTCTCATTCTACCAAGAGTAAATTCCAAATCTTTTATCTTGACCTATATAACTGGACAGTAGTACTTCCCTCTCCAATTTCAACTCAACTTTGTTCTTGTAGGTTCAGGTAAGCTAGCACTTTCCTAGCCCTTGAATGTAATAAGTTTCAACCCCCTTGGTGTTTACTTATTTACTGTTCTCTCTGACTAGAATGTGCTTCTCTTTTGATTCCGCTTCTGTTTTCTAAGCAATCGGATATTTATTCATTCATTCACTCATTCATTCATTTCTTCAATAATTCAATGATTCCCAACTGGGAGTGATTTTGGGGGATATTTGGCAATATCTGGAGATGCTTCTTGTTGTTACAACTGAAGGAAGAGAGGCGGTTGCTACTGGCATCTAGTAAGTAGAGACCGGAAATGCTGCTACACAGGCTACAATGTACAGGATAGCCCACCATAACAAAATATTATCTGGTCCAAAATGTCACTAGTGCCAAGATTGAAAATCCCTGCAATAATTCAACACCTCTTCTTGGTGTCAGGAATACGGTGGTAAACCAAATGAATATGGCCCAAACTTCCATAAACTAACACATCACGGGGAAGGCAGTCAATAAGCTAGTTAACAAACAACTAAGTACATACTTTCGAATCATGTTAAGTGCTCTTAGGAAACAGGGGACAAGAGAGTAACCAGCAAAACGTATTTTAAAGCCGGTGGTGTTAGAGGAGGTGGGGTTTATGCTAAGACCCAAAGAATCAAAGAAAGACTTAACCATAACTTATATACATAGTAAATATTTATTGAATATCAAGAGTAAAACATTACATTTTTCTAAACCATATCCTTTTATCATAACAGAAAATGCTTTAAATTATTTTTTAGAATCTTTTTATCACAGATTCTTGACTAAGGGGACTAGTCTAGCATTTGTCTCTTATGAGCAATTAAGTCCTCATGAAGTTGGTGAATCCCAAATCTTATGTGCCTCCTGCTCATTGCTATGTAATTATCTGAAAAATGTACATAAGGTTTTTAACTTTGTTGTAAAGTAAAACGTTGCTGTATCTCTAATCAGTAATACAGTTTGTAATTCTACAGCAAGATAACATAGAATAATATACTTTATATTATTAAATTTTGAAATAAACATATTTAAAATAATTTTAAATAAGATTATTTCTCTGTGGAAGGTCACATGATTTCAGTATAGGAATGTTTTCAGAAATAAGTACATACATAACCACAGAAGCACAGTATAATTTTAAATTTAGCAAAAGAGTGGGTTTTCTTTCTTTTCTTTCTTTTCTGTTTTTTACTTTTTGAACAATGTGACAACAAACGTGATGTGTAATCATTTGAATTTTACATCATTAACAAATTATAAAAGGATAATTTTTAATGTGAACCACTACTTAGATGCTAATGTCTATAGAGTAATTGTCTATAGCCTTACCCTTTAGTCTGCTCAAAACCTTCTGGAATTTTCCATTTGACTATCCCACAGGCCCATGACCCCACTTGTCCAAAACTAAATATATCATCATTATTACTACATCTTTTCTTACAATTTTTATCAGTGAAGGATATTTCTAAATACTTATTGGGCCCTAAAAAATACCCTAGGAGACATGATATGAAGGGAATATAAAATTCTGATAATGTTCTGCTTCTTGATCAGATCCTGGTTAAATGGGTACATTATGTTTGTGAAAACTCATCGAGTCACTTATGACTTGTACAATTTTCTCTAGATAGCTCACATTTTAATAAAAATTGCATACAAGTTCCAGAAGTCAAGTAATACCTTTCCCCCTCACTCATCTAGCACATCTAATGAAATAGCTGGCTGTTAGTCATTGAGCATTTGCTATATCTTTGGTATTGTGTTCTGTTACTTTCTTACCTGGTCTGATACTCAAAACTTCCCATAGTATAAGTATTATAATTATTTCCATTTTACCTATGAGGAAACAGAAACTTAGAGAGGTTAAATAACTTGTCTAAGGTCAGCCAGAAAGAAAATGGCAGAATTTGAATTCTAGTCAATATTTGTAATCACCATGATACCTTGCTTCTCATGTTCCATCTCCATAGCAATGAGTACCATTCCCCAGTCCTTGGCCATCCTTACTACCTGGTGTTAGGTAAGGTCTTCAGATCTTCTTTCGTATATTTGTAATCTCTTAAGAAATCATGTGCCGTTTAGACTACCCCCAATTCAGTCTAAACACTGCCAAGGTTAGTGCTCATTCTACAAAGTAAATCTGATTTTGTAGTTCACTTAAAATCCGTTAATGCAATGCAACCTTGGCTATATATGAGAATCATCAGGCCCCACCCATGAAAAATTAAATCAGAATCTCTGGGGATGGGGCACTGAGAGTAAGCATTTTTAAAATGCTCTCCGGGTGACTATAATGAGCAGCTAGACTAGGGAACTAATGCTTTCCCTATAGCTTCTATAATAAAAAAGAAACCCCTTAGCACTGCACAAAACGCTTGGTTCCTGCCTCCCTCTTTCTTGCTTCTTCTACCATAACTCTGTTCTTCCCTTACTTTCTCCACCTCCCACCTATATACACTTCATTCTAAATATGCAAAAGTCTCACTTTCTTCCCAGGGGTTATGAGGTTTTTTTGTTTTTTATCACACCTTTGTACACACCAGTCTTTCTCCATGAATGCTCAGTTACATTTTTTGCACTTAATCCTTTAATAAATGGAATTTCTTTAGTTATCTATTCTTGCCTCATTTTTTTTTAATTTAGGAAATTTCACTGGTGTATAGATACCATACAATTTGTAATTTAAAGTTGTTTTCCTGCATCAATCAAGATTTGCCTTTTTTCTCTTTCTCCCATATATGCTCTTTCTTGGGAGGTCTAAGATCTGGCAAGTGTTTTTTTTCTTGCTTTAACAATTTAATCTTTCACCATTCTTGCTTTTGTTTTTTTACAGAAATGAAAGCTTTTATCATATATGTTAAAGATGGCTTATGATTTGAGCTTTAGGGCCATTTTCTGACTTATATGGAGCTGCATGTTTTGTAGCAGTTCACAGTAGTACTTTGGGATACTCCTAGGTCAGAGATGGAGTAATGTATCTGCTCATTTATATGCAGGAAAATGCATGTTGCTGAATTACAGTTTAGGGAATACTTATGTTAATTATCAGCGCCTATGACATTTTTTGAATTTACTATATATGAATATTTGCTGAGTTAAATGAAATTACTATTCATTATATCAAAATTTGTTCTCTTTCTAAACAACTCATAAATATTTTTCTTCTAATGCATCTTACTTTCGGCTGGAAGTATACAAACATGTTTGTGAAATTTTATTTGTGACTATTTGAACATTTACAGGACATTTTATGTGAATATTAATTCCATGTCATCAAAGAAAATATCTGTGTGTGTATATGTATGTACGATGCTTGCTCAGGAGGAATATATATTTATGGTTCTTTATTTTGCTACGGCACTCTTAAAATTTGTATGGTATCTATTATTATCCTGTAAATGCTTATATAACATGTCATTGCAAAAATTAATACAAAGATTGGTCAAAATTCAATAACATGTGTCTTTATAAACAAAATATCCATATCTTGTCATATTAATATTGAAGAGCTTATTTATACTTTTCCATAAAGCCAAAGATTAAAAGTAGAAAAACTGCTTATAATTTACTAAGAATCTATAAAATATTTAAAAGTAAGTGAAAGGATATTACAAATATCTCATTAGGTCATCCTCCCTACCTGATTCCTTTGCCGTATACATGTTCAGACATTCTGTACTTACTTTAAGATTATTTTACTATATTATAATTTTCTACCTATATTGATTTAGCACTGTCCTATAATATTATCAGTAGTCCTACCAACAGATAGAAAACATTTATTGAAAATTTTTTAAATGGCACAGGGTACATAAAACCAGCTTTTGAAATACTTTCTCGTAATGCTGATACTTAGCACATGACTATGTGGAATATGGATTTTTGATGAATGTTATTTCAAAGTTAGGCAATTTCAAAAGTAAAGTTAATATTTGTATTTCAAAAGAGTGGCTACACTTGGAAATTGTATTTAATAATGTATTTTGAGGGTTCTCAATGGCAAATTGCTTGGCACACCTTGTAGGTTAAGAAGTAATAATTTTGAAGATAAATATTTTCACAATTCAATGCAAGTATTTTCAAAGTGTCAACATTTTTAAAGAATATTAGCTTCTCAAACTGTACACTTGCTCATCTTTTATATATTTTCCTTTCACAAAGAATTGTAGCAAGAAGAGAGATTATCTTCTGACATTGTTACAAATGTTTGACAGTCTAAATGTTTATTCACATTTTTGTGGTATTTTTATATCAATTTATATCATTTAAAACATTAACTGTTACCATTATTTAATTATGACTTAATTATGTCTAAAATATAAGAATTCATTATTTTTCAAATAAAAACTCTGTTTTACTTTTTTCAAAATATACCACTGACTACAGTTTAGATTTTTTTATAATACAAATATATATTTTTATATTACAAATATATAGATCATAGAGCCCAATGGTTCCCAAACTATTTTTATTTGTTAGTGATAAAACCTCTTTAAATGAAATCGAGCATAAGGAAGACCCAACCATAAAACTAAAATTAAAGTTGTTCAATTGAAGCATGGGGTTCCTAGATCTTAGTTTAAAATCCACTCATAACTCAAAACTATTATTTTATCAATGATGTCACTGGGCCACACAGAGTTTAAAGGACTTGGTCAATTTTACTTTGCTAATTTATGCCAGAGCCAATATAACAATCCAGAAAATTCTGCTTTAGAATTAAATATAAACACTTTCTATCATATTACACTGGATAAAACATTAGAACTCAAAATGATGTAAAATGACATGAAATTAAATAATACAGTAGATGGTGTCTAAAACTAAAATGCCTACAAGGACCTGAGAGGTAATGGAAATAGGTGAAGCATGGATGTAAATGGATATGGACAATGTGTGAGTTGGAAAGAATACTAGAAAATGGAATGGAATGGCTATTCCCAGTTTAAAATGGACAACTGCTATTCAATTCAATACAGCAGTGGCATGTCAGAACTTAGGGCCACGTTTGCCACATATTTTATTTTTCAAGAGAAGCTGAGAATATGGATTTTTATGTTGAACCCCCCAGTGTACTGCATATTTGCCTCGTAAGTTGGGGAATTTTTAAAACATTTTGTCTATTGATGAATCCCAATCACCTGGAAAAGTGCCTGACACATAGTAGTTGATCAATGCTTATTTGATGACTAGTTGGAAAGGTGTCTGAAATTAAAAAGTCTGTGCAAGTCCAGCAAAATGTATCTTGGGCCTGAATTAGCTCAATGCTTTTGAATTCAAATCTTTTGTTTTAGATACTAAAGAGACACAGAAGTGACTTTCTACTGGGTGGCATGATGCTCAGAGCTCAGGAACCTCTTCAAGTAGACCAGAATTCCAATCTGACTTCTCAAACCCCAATGTCTTTCCTTTCTTTACTCTCGTGGGTGGCAATAAGGGAAGGAGGTGTATCTTCTTAGGAAAACATCTTGTGAGAACACGGTCCTTAGCACAAATTATTTTCCAAAAACAGGCCTACATGGAGGCTTAAATATAGAGCCAAAGTATAACCATATTACAATTATTTACCAAAACAATTTTATTCTTGGCTTCTAGGGGAGAAAATCTCTTACAAATAAAATGACAATTTTACATGTGGGATTTGCTATGATATTTAACATGGATATGCTTTACTGCCTGACAGCCCTTTTATTTTGGCAGAAGAATACTGTGAGGTTCTCATTACATGTTCATTTGCTGCCGAAAATGGAGAAAAGTTCAGAGGGGAAGACTAATTAGAAAAATGCTTGCCTACTAATCCATTGAACTAAGCCTGCTAAACACAGTCATGCTCTTCTTAATATTATGAACACACGTTTTATATTGATTGCAGAGCATAAAGAAAAATAAATGACTCATTTTGAACTTTAAAATAGGAAAATGAATACAAAATGAGCATAAGCCTTTAGGTATATCAACTTCTTCAACTTAAATTATACAACATCAGTTGGCAAATAATTTAAAGTTGTTAAAGGACAGGAACCGGTAGCTATTAGATGAAAGCCAATAAATCAGAGAGAACAATTAATGGATAATTTTGATTGGCCAAATATTAAAGATTTTACAAATGAGAACTCTTCAACATAACACTGTATGTTTCTTTTTAAATTTTGTAAATATTAAAATGGCTTTATTTAAGCAATAGCTTTATTCACTGTACAGCTGAATCCTAATTACTTATCTATTTTTATTTCAAAATATGACCGGGGCACAAATGTTTTTGGTTACAAGGATTGCTTTTGTAATGCTTGAGTCGGGGCTATAAGTGCGCCCATCACCCAGATAGTATTCATTGTACCTGTCAGGTAGGTTTTTTCCCCACCCCTCCTCCCCCTCTCCCCTGTTTGATTTCCACTGAGTTTTGCTTCCCTCTATGCACATGTGTGTCCATTGATCAGTTCTGATTTAATAGCGAGTACATGTTGTGTTTGTTTTTCCATCCTTTAGACACTTCACTTAGGATGATGGTCTCCAGTTTCATTCAAATTATTGCAAAAAGGCATTAATTCCTCCTTTTTATGGCTGAGTAGTATTCCATGGTATACATATACCACCTTTTGTTAACCCACTCATGAATTGATGGGTACTTGGGTAGATTCCACATCTTTGCAATTGTGAATTGTGCTGCAATACACATTCGAGTGCAGGTGTCTTTTTGATAAAATGACTTATTTTCCTTTGGGAAGATGCCCAGTAGTGGAATTGCTGGATCAAATGGTAGGTCCACTTTTAGTTCTTTGAGTAATCTCCATACTGTTTTCCATAGAGGCTGTACTAATTTGCAGTTTCTACCTGTACTTCAAGTTATCTGATAATAAAAATCACTGTTTTTCTCTTCATCTCTCCCTTCCGTACTCCTTTCTGCATTTCCCCTTCCATTTTTCCCTCTCCTTCCTTTATTCTTTGTTCTTTTTATCCCTTATTTCCTGATTATATCTTAGATATCTTCTAAATGCATTAAAATTTTAGTCGCTATTAGTATTTTTTACACCAATTTAAGAAATTTATCTCAGAAATTAGAGTATAAACAAAGGCTTGTTGTAAACTTCTAAAAAGTACACTGAAGGATAAGGACTATTCTAAGGACGTATTTAATATCCAAAATAAAAACACACAAAATGCCCAGTTATTAATGTAAAAGCAATGTTTTTGTAATCGCTATTATTTAGGTATTTGAAGGCCCATGTTAAAGCATTATTGGAAAAGATAAAAAAAAAATACTTCTTCACATGAAAATTCTCAAAAGAAAAGGCTATAAACACTTTATCCTGAAAATTTGTTGTTTCAGTTGCTGACATGTTTAACTTTTCATCATACAGCAATTCAAATTCTGTATACCACAATGTTCTTGAATCTCAAAAAATATTATCACTTACAGCTGTGATAAAAATCCATCTTCTTATAATGCATTTAATGTGGCAAAGACACTTTTCTTAAACACAGTAAAAACCAAGCGTTCATTTTGTCATTGTAAAATGGGCCATGTTCAGTTGCTCCAATTTTAACTTGGATAACCTTGAAAAATAGATGTCCATTTAACACCCTATATTTTGCTTGTCTTGCAGTCAAGTAAATTATCTTAGTTACTGGAGAGTGAGTATGCAGCACCACTTGTTTTGTTATCACTGCTTTAAAAATAGCTCTATCCCTAAGCCCCTTCAATAGGGTTTCTTTTAGGACCCTGATTTTTTTCTAATCTATAGCTTAGCCCTCAAGGCAACATGGCCTCTTGCTGTTTACTTCTCATTATCCCTGTAGTTTCAATTATATATGCAACTCTTTGCTTTATTTTAAAACAGTTGTGCATTCCTGATGAGCCCTGAAGTCACCAGAGGTAGCTGGTGTCAATAGTGAGTCTGTGCCTGGCTATTTTTATCCATAAGGCAGTTTACTTCCTGTATGATGAAAGGTGCTAAAGTGAAACCTGCCTCCTGTTATACCCTAGGGGTGTAATCAAGAGGGGTTTGATCATAGCATACCAATTAAGTGGGCTAGAGCAGACTGCTCTGGGTTATACTAAGGAGTAGGGTGTTCTCCACAGATTTTTGAACTCTTCATTGCAAAAGCATCAGGGCACAGCATATCTAATTCATTTGATAGCACAGCTGTGTACATAAACCCCTGTATTATAGTTTCTGCTTAGAGGCTGTGCTCTTAGATTTAATTTTCTTATAAGTCATTACAGCCATTATCATTCATTTAAACCTCGGCAAGATAAGCATTACTAGTTCCCAGTAAACTAGATGATCCCTTTCTCTAGACTGCATTTTATCTCATGAGCAATTATAAGGCTTATAAGAAGAGCATACTGGCAATATTAGCTATTTACACTATATATGCACTATATATATATGTGTGTGTGTGTGTGTGTGTGTACTCATTCCAAGCCAACTTAGCACCCTTAATAGCTCCCTACCATCAACCAAATATATAAATATCTTACCAGAATTTCCTTTCCCACCTTCAATTAGTAATCTTCCCAGTTTTTCTTTTAAATTTCTACTTAGATTATTCTTGCTATGGCCTGGAACCCTTAAAGTGTCTTTTATTGACTTAAACACATCTGAATTCTGCCTCTCTGACTGTTGGGAGGATAAGTCCCATTATAATGGGAGTGTCTGACCAGCTGTTGTCCCAGAATGCTCTCAAAAAAATTATATTCCATAAGCCAAACTTATGACCCTGAACAACCTTGAAACCCCAAATTCCAGGTATAGATAAGCACAGTACTCCACAAACCCACTCCTATATGAAGGAACATTGGATTTTTCTAGAGGAACTGTAGCTCTCCTTTTATATTTTTGGGTAATTCAGTTATGATAAACTAAAACAGGATTATAAAGTATTTGCTCCAGTTCAGTCTTAAACTTTGTCATAGAATTATATAACTAAATCACTTGCTTTGTCATTTTCATGTAGTTTATAAAACAAAACAATTACTGTATAAAATAAATCTGTAGTCCTTGTTGTTATGGACTGAATATTTGTATTTCCCAAAAATTCACATGTGGAAGCCCTATCCTCCAATGCGATAATATTTGGGAGTTACGTAGGGTAAGATAAGGACATGTAGGTAGGGCTCTGGTCTAATGGCCCTTATAAAGAGGAGAGCTTGTTCTTTCTCTGCTATATGAGAACACAGGAGAATGTGGCCATCTGTAAGCCCAGAGGAGAACCCTCACCAGAACCTGACCATGCTGGCATCCTGATCTCAGACTTCCATCCTCTAGAACTGTGAGAAAATAAATTTCCTTTGTTTAAGCCACCCAGGCTATGGTATTTTGTTATGGAAGCCTGAAATGAGTAAAACACTTGTATCATCCCTAAAGTTGACATCTGACTCTGTTAACACATACACAACCCCCCCCCCAACAACAACAAGAAAACTGGTAAAGCAGGTAATCATGATATCAACAAACAGGTTTATCTGAATAGGTATATTTGTTATTTCTTTCCACAAAATGTATAATAACCCCTTGCTCCAACTTAATGGCTTTCAATAAGCATTAATTCTCATGGTCACATGAGTCTGAGTTGGACCTGGTGGCTTTGCATCAGGATGCAAGTCTACTAGGTGTGGCTTCATACTGTAGGTTGCGTTTGGATTTCTTTGATGTGTCACATACAGAGGCTAACACTGAAATGGCACTAGCACATTGTTATTCTAAGAGGATTACTGGGTTACAAGGTAGCAAGCCCAAACATGACAGCCCATTTCAAGGTTCTGCTCATGTCATGTATGCTCAAGATCCCATTGACCAAAGAAGATCACATCTCTCCCACCATAGGCTAGAAATACAAATTTATTATCTAGGAGTGAGAAAATGGTACCAATAAATCAAGCTACTTTCATAGGAAAAGTAGGCCAAGAGTTTACTTTCAGACTTTTTGCTTTCTTTTTGTAGCTATAGAGAAATATCTAAAAAAATAGTTCATTTTCCAGCTTAGCCACAATAATTGCTCAAGAAAAAATATATGCGTGTCCACAGTTCACTACTTTGCTTACATTATACTCCACTGTCTGTAACAATAAATTTAATCATCCCTGAGGGTTTTTAAGGTCCTCGATAATGACAAAGACTACTGAGAAGGAAGATAGTCACGTTCATGTCCGAATGGGGTGCATGCTATATAATTTACATACATAATTTATACATTCACAACCACAAACATAGGATATAGATGATATTACTCTCCTAATTTTGTAAGTAAAATAATGGAGGGCAAAAGAAAGTGGGTAACATGTTCCAGGGGACACAGCTGGAAACTATGGTGCAATCTCGCTCTAAGTATGGGCTTTCATGTTACAAGGAACAGAGATAAATTCAGCTTATTTTAAGGATGCATAGGGATATGAGGAAGGTCAAGAAACTGTCTGACCAACTGAATAACCAAACGAAAAATGTCACATAAGAAAACTGCAATCACAGAGTGTAATTTCGTGAATAATTGGACCATTGATGAGAATACAATGAAGCAAGTAATCTATCATTTTAGATGTTATTCCACCTAAAACGTGGAATTCCATAATTCATTTTTATGAATTAACTACCTTCAGTCCCTGCTTCTACTGTTACTTCCACTCCCTAATGATACATGATTTTCACTATAATATAAGCTTCCCAAGGCAGAAAGTATCTGATAAAGGCAGCCAGTCATCATCATGCATCATGTATGGGAGACACAAGTTCTTAACTCTTCTCGTTCCTTTAAGTTGGTTTTCAGACTTTGTCGCTCATGATTAAATAATCTCAGTGGCCAGAGAGATAGAATGTGCTGATCGTGTAGGCCTGAGCTGAGAAACAATGCCCATAAATTCACAGAGTGGAGGGGAAGAGAGATTTCACAAATAATATTTGATATGTTACCAAAGGAAGGGGGCATAGAAACTGGACTTCACAACACATGTCCACAACAAGAAATGATCAAATATAATCATTTTTTAACCGTATCTGTATATTAGCATTCACCTAGGGGAATTTGAAAAGGTACCTTTTTCCAGGTCACACTCCACACCAATTGAATCAGGATTTCTGGGTGTGGGGCTTACACTGGTATATATTTAAAAGCTCTTCAGGTGATAGGAATGTGCAGCCAGGGCCGAAAACTGACCTAAAAGATGAATATACAGTAATGTTGCCAGTACTGGAAGGAAGCAACTGAGTATTATCTAGAGAATGACATAAGACCATGAAATTGTGGATCGGGATTATGAGGGATTGAGTGAAAGCCAGAGGCCAGATAATATGCAAATTGTAGGTAAAGTTTAGAGCTGTGTGTTCTATGGCCCCACCTCTAAAGCATTTCTCCATTTTTCATGGAATCACTTGAAGTCTGCTGCTCAATGCTTTCCAAGTTGTCGACTAACACATTTAATAACTGATGAATCAGGGTTCTGTGGCCCTCATTTGTATGTCACATGGCTAAACTAACCATGAACATATGCAGGCAGAACCCCCAAAACTGTTACCCAACTAAGAGAGAAGCAAGATTCTAGGTCTAAGAAGAGAAAATTCAATTATTAGTCTGGGGATGAAAGATTATGCTAGCAGCTACTACAGCTTCACGCTGACTAGCTCTTAATTGTCATAGTTTTCTATTATCTATAAATCTTCATTAACAGTAGAAATACTGATGGTTATATCACTAGTGAATTATAAACTCTCCTCACATTTTCATTTTGTCCCCCCAACAGTCTGGTGAGTCCAGTAGGTTTCATCGCATTTTTTTTTTTTTAATACAAAAACTGAGGTACAGAGAGACCACAAAGGACATGACAGTTAACACGTGCTGGAGTCAGAGATAGAAACCTGTTTTCTCCTTCCTATCTCGGGTCACTTTAGCAGATTGTCTCCATCAGCCTTAACTTTTTTCCCCGTTAAGATCTCTCATTCTCAACAAACCTATTAAAGGGAAAAATAAGACAAAAAGGAAATTAGATTTAGCTCAATTTTAAAAATCATTTTGAATCATTGTAGTATTGTCAGAAGATGAAGGTCCAAATCCTAATGATTCTACTGTTGTTACTCTATCTTAATTTATATGATCTATTTAATCCTAAATCTCTCTCTCTTTCTCTCTCACTCTTTCTCTCTCATCTTTTATATACTGGAGAGGAGTGATGAGAAAAAATGTCTCTGTTTTTGATTAGTTATATGCTAAATAAATACACCAGTATATATGCAGCAGGAACGAATTTTGTTCTCAAAACTCTGATGTGAAAGAAATATAACTCTGGTTTCTTTTTTTTTTATTTCCACATATTATGGGGGTACAAATGTTTAGGTTACATTGCCCTTGCCACCCCCCCCCAGTCAGAGCTTCAAGCGTGTCCACCCCCAGATGGTGCGCATCGCACTCATTATGTATGTATATACCCATCCTCTCCTTCCCCCTCCCATCTGCCCGAGGCCCGATAAATGTTATTCCTATATGTGCACTTAGGTGTTGATCAGTGAAACCAATTTGCTGGTGAGTACATGTGGTGCTTA
>RJWJ010037629.1:0-15411 GCA_004363605.1 Indri indri
AGCCAACTGGATTTCATTAAACATCTGCATCTATCAAGCAACTGCGACTGCTGAAATAGTACCAGGGCATGTTAGTCAGGTGGCATCTATTTAAAATAGGGTTGAGGTTTTTTTATAGCATAACAAGTGAATTTTTAAATTTCCCTTTGTGGGATATATAGCATGCCAATATTTTCTCCTATTACGTAGGTTGTCTATTCACTCTGTTGATTATTTCCTTGGCTGTGCAGAAGCTTTTTAATTTAATCAGGTCCCATTTATTTATTTTTGTTGTTGCTGTGATTGCCTTTGGGATTTTCTTCATAAATTCTTTGCCTATGCTGATATCTACAAGAGTTTTTCCAACCTCTTCTTCTAGAATTCTTATTGTTTTATGCCTTAGGTTTAAGTCTGTCATCCATCGTGAACTAATTTTTGTGAGTGGTGAGAATTGTGGATCCTGTTTCAGTCTTCTATTAGGTTAGTACAAAGTAATTGTTGCTCTAGCATTGCTGAAATTTGATGTTTGGTATTGGAATACATTCTTAAATAAATGCGGTTATGTTATACAGCATTTTAATGCACATTTCTCGCTTTATTTTTTTGCTATGGACTTATTACTTGCTGTTTATTTTACATTTATTTTAGACTATGGAAATGATGTTATGCAAAAAGCAAAGTGGAGCAATTTTCTTATTCGAGTTCAAAATGGGTCGTAAAGCAGTGGAGACAACTCACAACATCAACAACACATTTGGCCCAGGAACTGCTAATGAACATACAGTGCTGTGGTGGTTCAAGAAGTTTGCAAAGGAGACGAGAGTCTTGAAGATGAGGAGCACAGTGACCAACCATCGGAAGTTGACAACGACCAATTGAGAGCCATCACCAAAGCTGATCCTCTTACAACTACAGGAGAAGTTGCCAAAGAACTCAACATCGACCATTCTATAGTTAGGTCATTTGGTATCTGAAGCAAATTGGAAAGGTGAAAAAGCTCAGTAAGTGGGTGCTTCAAGAGCTGACTGAAAATAAAATAAATCATCATTTTGAAGTGTCATCTTCTCTTATTTAACGTAACAACAATGAACCATTTCTCGACGGATTGTGACATGAGATGAAAAGTGGATTTTATACAACAACCGGCAATGACCAGCTCAGTGGTTGGACTGAGAAGAAGCTCCAAAGCACTTCCGAAAGCCAAACTTGCACCAGAAAAAGGTCATGGCCACTTTTTGGTGGTCTCCTGCAAGTCTGATGATCCACTACAGCTTTCTGAATCCTGGCAAAAGCATTACATCTGAGAAGTATGCTCAGCAAATTGATGAGATGCACTGAAAACTACAACGCCTGCAGCTGGCATGGGTCAACAGAAAGGGCCCAATTCTTCTCCAGGACGACACCTGAATGCACATCGCACAACCAGCACTTCAAAAGTTGAACGAATCAGGCTACAAAGTTTTACCTCATCTGCCATACTCACCTGACCACTCGCCAACCCACTGCCACTTCTTCAAGCATCTCGACAACTTTTTGCAGGGAAAATGCTTCCACAACCAGCAGGACACAGAAAATGCTTTCCAAGAATTTGTTGAATCCCAAAGCAGGGATTTTTACACTACAGGAATAAACAAACTTATTTCTCATTGGCAAAAATGTGTTGATTGTAGTGGTTCCTATTTTGACTAATAAAGATGTGTTTGAGCCTAGTTATAATGATTTAAAATTCACAGTCCTTGGAGTTCACTTGCTCAAGGCTTCTTGGGCATGCCTCCAGGTTAAAAAAAAAAAATCACAGTCCAAACCACAATTCCTTTCGCACCAACCTAATACATTTGGCTATCCAATTTTCCCAGCACCATTTATTGAATAGGGATTCTTTTTCTGCAGTGTATGTTTTTGTCTGCTTTGTCAAAGATCAGATGGTAATATGACGATGGTTTTATATCTGGCTTCTCTGTTCTGATACATAGATCTATGTCTCTGTTTTTGTGCCAGTGCCATGCTGTTTTGGTTACTATAGCCTTGTAGTATAGCTTGAAGTCTGGTAAAGTGATGCCTCCAGTTTGTTCTTTTTGTTTAAATTTGCTTTGGCTGTTTGGGATCTTTTCTGGTACCATATAAAGCATAGAAAGCAAATCAGCAAGAAAACATCAAACAACCCCATTAAAAAGTGGGCAAAAGACATGAACATAAACTTTTCAAAAGAAGATAAACTAGTCATAAAATGGGTACAAAATGTTTGTACCCTCATAATATCCTGAAATACACATGCACATATGGAAGTAAAACTCAATGGACATCAAGCAGGTGGGAGTTGGGAGGAGAGGATGGGTAAAATCACACCTAATGGGTACAGTGCACACTATCTGGGTGATGGACACACTCATAACTTTGACTCAAACTGCACAAAAGTAAATTATGTAAGCAAAACATTTGTAACCTCATAATATTCTAAAATTTAACAAAAGTAAATTTCCCACTTATTTAAAGCACACAAACTTCTTTTATCTAAGAACTTTAAAAGTTGCTGAAAATGGCCACGTGTGGTGGCTCATGCCTGTAATTCTAGTACTTTGGGAGGCTGAGGTGGGAGGATCACTTGAGGTCAGGAGTTCGAGACCAGCCTGAGCAACATAGCAAGGAGACTCTGTCCCTGCGAAAGCTAGAAAAATTAACCAGGCGTGGTGCCCTGTTGGGTCCAGCCTCTTGGCAGACTGTTGTGCTGGTTCTTTGGCTCCTTGCTTGGAAAATTTACAACCAGGGCCAGCATGACAGAGTGACCACAGACAGGAAGCAATTCCATGCAAACAGCTTTTATTACAGAAAAGAAGGGAGCTATACAGAGCGAGAGTACAGAGTACATTCCAGAGAAGAGTGGGTCAATCTCCATGAGTGGAGAAACGCATTAAGGACTCCCAGGTGGTTTCCTTTTATTGGCCTCATGTGGGGGAGGGCTTATGGGAGTTGTGGGATGTTACCATATGATTGATATAGACGATTGACAGGTGTTCTGTCTTTTCCTGCAGCAGTCCCTTCCGCTAATTGCCACCCCCCCACTTCACCCCTAGGAACTGCCTCCTGGCCTGTCTCTGTCACCTGCAGATTTGGTCCCTGTGTAACAGTTCCACCTACTAGGGAGGCTGAGCCAGTAAGATTGCTTGAGCCCAGGGATTTGAGGTTGAGCTATGATGACACCACTGTACTCGAGCCCAGGCAACAGAGACTGTGTTGCAAAAAAAAAAAAAGTTCCTGGGAAAATGTTTAGCATCCAGCTTGCTTGCTCTGTTTGTTTGTTTTTTTACCTTATTAAGTGTGATAGTGTAGTTTTGAATCATTTTTAATAAATAAATTCACTTCATATTTTATAGATTTATAGCGTTCTTATTTAGAATTAAATTTCTAGCAACTACATATTTGGGTTCTAGATACTATATTTGAGGAAGGGACACCAAATATACAGCATCCCCTTCCCTTCTTCTTTATAGTCATTTCTTATCTTACAAAACACTCTTTATGCTTTATCCCATTATCAAACACTCCAACAATATGCCTTCTACTATCCTAAATTCCCTCATTCACTTCCCATTTTGTCAGTCCTCTACCTTGTCCGAATTTCTCTCTTCCTTTTCCTACTACTAAGTATAATGAAAGAAACTCTAAATCATACTTCCTGGATTCAGTACAAAGTCAGGATCTCAAGTCTCCATAATGGATCCTAACAGATGGCCCTTAAAGTCCAACTCGGGAAAGAAATAACTTTTGGGTCTAAGGCAGCCCCCTGGCTACCAAAAATCCTGGTTTGCCAGGATCCATATCTCAACTTAAGACCCACTACTGGCTGGGCATAGTGGCTCACACCTGTAATCCTGGAACTTTGGGAGGCCAAGGCGGGAGGATCTCTTGAGGCCAGGAGTTTGAGACCAGCTTGAACATGTCTCTACAAAATAAATTTTAAAAAATTAGCCAGACATGGTAGTGTGTGCCTGTAGTCCCAGCTACTTGGGAGGCTGAGGCAGGAGGATCGCTTGAGCCCCCTATAGCCTAGGACAACAGAGTGAGACCCTGTCTCCAAAAACAAAACAAAACAACAAACCACTACTCTTCAGGTTATATGTGGGATAGAACCTGAATGTATTTCTTGAACTTTTGTAGCTTACTGGTTTCCTCTTGCTCAAGTACCAGCTCCTGTCTGTTCCCTTATCCTTTGCTGGGTGCTGCCCAACACCCAGGTGGGACTACAACACCGTAGCACCTACTCCACCCGACACGATTGCCCAGTTATTGAACTTTGCCCAACCCTCGTCAGTTGCTGTGCCCAGCCAGGACTTTGACTTTTCTCCACAGGGAGCTTTTTAAAACTCTGATTTACTACGCCATATACTCTGCTAAATGCTTCACATCCCCTATCTCATTTAATACTCACGACAACCCTTACCTTCGGCCAATGACCATGCCTTCTAGCATACAGGGAAGAATGAGGCCATCCAACATAAGTTTCCCCAATTCCCATCTTATCCACCTCAAAATCTCTCTGGACTTTCAACCGCTTCACTTCCTTTACTCCAATTATGAAATTATGTCAATTGGGCGGAGACAGAAATAGAGGAGCATCTGAGAAATAGACATGGTCAGTCCATGGTCTCAAGAAGGACAGACCTTAATGGAACCCATAAGGATCAAAAGAGTTGTCCAAAATGAAACACCAAGAGCCTTCCAAGAAAGTTTAGAAAATTGTCATCCAAGGAGATGCTATAATCAGAAGACAAGGAGCCCAATAAGTTTTGTGGGTTAAAAACATAATTTTTCTTGTAGGGCAGCTTACTGATTATTTCTGAAAAACACCCTTCTTTCTCATGTGGGGTTAGCCAATGTGTAAAAGTTTTCACTCTTCAGCCTTTTAAAGGTACTCCTCACCTCACTCCTGCAGAGAACTGTCTTCTACCAGCCAACGTTAATCATTCAGATGGTTTTGATTTTTTTTTTTTTTTTTGAGACAGAGTCTCCTTCCATCGTCCCAGGCTACAGTACAGTGGCGTCCTCATAGCTCACTGCAACCTCAAACTCCTGGGCTCAAGTGATCCTCCTGCCTCAGCCTCCCGAGACTACAGGCATGCACCACGCCACCCGCCTAATTTTTCTATTTTTAGTAGAGATGGGGGTCTTGCTCTTGCTCAGGCTGGTCTCGAACTCCTGACCTCAAGTGATCCTTCTGCCTTGGTCTCCTCCCAGAGTGCTAGGATTACAGGCATGAGCCACCGTGCCCTGCCCAGATGGTTTTGATTTTATCTCAGCAACCACCACTTCTACCCCATGACTCCAGATCCCTCCCTGATGAGTTTCAAAATAATAACTCCAAATGTCCCATCCCCCACCATAGCCAAGGGCCTCAGCCTACAGCTTTCCAGGGAAGTAAGTACCGCTCTTCTTTATAGCCTATTACATTTGGCCACTGCCCAAGATGAAACCCCTCTGGTCATCTATCCTCTCTCTTCCTTTCTTCTCCACACTACTCTGTGCTGCTTCCCCCACTCAAATCCCCATTGCACCTCTCCCTCCCAGACCTTCCCACTGGGTCCTAGGGAATTCTCATTTAAAGATAGACAAATTCCCTTCCATGGAACTCTCCCACTTTCCAAATGAAACACAGTTCTCCCTGCAAGACACCACTTCCCTTGCATCTCCCTCCAGGTGAGGCCGCTTATTCATTCATTCTCCCCATATCCCAGGACGCAGAGGTAGGTTTAGCATTCTCCTACTGCCTCATCACTACTTCCAAGCCATAACTCCTTCAACATTGCTTCTTTGAGCTTCATGCCCTCCAGCTTCTCTTCTTCATTGCAGTCAACTAACAACCTACTGACCAGCCTCTCACTGAATATGTTGCCACCTAGTATCACAGTCTTCCTCTCTACTAAACTGGCCGTCAGCCCGGGTGACTTCAGTGTTCTTATCCATAAACATCCATCCTGAGCACCTAATGACCAGGTGGGAGAGTCTAAGATGACAGCATTTGAACAGCCTCAGCTGACTTAAACTTCTGGTTTCCTGGTGGTTTCTTAATATGAAATGGCTGCATTTAGACAGACACTCGGCCTTGCGGTGTCCAGGACAAAAAGTCTAGGATGACTGCAGTTGAGTAGAGTTTCAATAGATTCGAATTTTTTTCAACAGCCGACTTAGTCTCCAAGTATCTTATATGGGGATGTGTCTGGGAAAGTGCGTTTAAGCAAGAGCTGCTGCAGACTAAGTCTAGGCTTATCTGGCGACACTGTATTCGAATCAACTCTATTACAGAGGGATGACATCGAATCAAAGTTCCATGATGTTGATAACTAAAAAAGTATTTCAACAAATATTTCCTGAGAGCCTGCTATGTGCCAGCTACTATCCCAGGAGCTGAGAACAAAAAAGAAAGAAAAATCTCTTATCCCATTGCTTAAATTAGTTCATAAGGGTTAAACATAAATCATTCATATGTCAAATTGAAATAATGAAACCCACTTCACAGGGTTGTTGTGAGATTTAAATGAGATAATTCGTGTAAAGCAAATAGCTTGATAAAGGCTCAGTAAATGGTAAAGGCATGGGGCTATTATAAACTCCTCTGCACCTCCCAAGTGTGACCACCAGGTGTCAGCCTCCCCTAGCTAAAACCTACCAGGCCAAGGGTGGCCAGGTTGTCTGTCCTCTCCAACACCAGAGTAAAGAGCAAAGGACCTCTATGCGACTATCTGCCCCTCACCCATTCCTGGTCTGAGCTACTTAGGTGCAGAAATTTCTTGGTACCAAGTCTAGGTGAGAAGTCTGCCTACAGAGCAGCGCAGTTAAAAGCATCCTGCAGTGTCCCTAGGCACCACAATTTGGAAATGACCAAGATAAGGTCAAGGAGAAGCAGAAACAGTTCAAGGCAAAGAGGAGCAAAGCAAAGCCAAATGAGGAAAAAGCCATGGAGAGGATGAAATAGGAGGAGGAAAGAAGAGAGCAAGAAAGAGGGAGAGATAAAACTTTTCTTACTCAGTCACCTCTCGAGGGCCTCACCCAAAGCCTTGCCAAAACCCTTTCATTTAAGCCTCCAGCAACCTGAAACCCCCACCTCCCAGGCTCCGGCCACACGTCAAATCCCTTTTTAATCCTTGTAATCCCACTGATTCTCTAGCTGGCTTTCTCTTGGATATATTTCAGAGAGGAGCTTTAGAGTCCCTGGCAAAGAACTCATCATTCTTTTTTAGCCCATGTAATTTCTACTTTGTATCTGAGCTGCCATATTTTCCAGACTTCCCCATTCTCCTCATTAGAAACTATATTTCCATTTTTTTAGAGATGCCTTCCCCTCCTTACGATGGCCTCTTTGACTTTGCCAGTTAACCAGGCTGCATATTTTATTTCCCAAGTGCATAGTATTTTTGATCGTTGGCACACATTTTTTTCAGGCTTTCAATAAAGTATTTTTAAAATAGTCTGCAGGATTCCTGTGGGTTATTGACTTTTTGAATGTTAGTGTTGATCTTTCCTAATGTCTTGTAACATGTGGCATACCCAAACAGGAATAGGCCTTGTTCAGACATCATCCTGAAGCAGGATTGTTGACTTAGTCTGTTCTCTCTGGGCAGAAACCTGGCTGCGATGTTAGTTAGGCCCAACTACCAGTTAAGAGCTCTTTCCTTCACATGGAAAAGATCTTTACTCAGGAATTTCTAAAGAAAACCAGAGGATTAATTGAGAAAACTAAAGCTATACTCTAGAAAGAACAACATAAAAATTACAGCATATTGCAATTCGTATAGAGGTCAAAATTGCAAAGTGCCACTAATTCCCCCTCTCCTTTAGCAAGGTGTGGCTAAAGGAAGTGAATCAATTTCTAGAACAACGTAAAGATTCTAGGAACTAACAGCCAGTTACCTGAAAAGTTGGAACTTGGATTTCCTCCAAAACATGACCAATCAGGTCATTGTCAGATCAGTCACGAGAGACCTGAGTCCTCCCCACCCAAGGCTGCAGCTGCTACTGTTACCATCCATTGTCAGTGGAGAAATAGCCTAATAAGAAAATGGCCACACTGTGGTGCCCTGGCCACCTTGCATGTATCCACATAGGCAAAGGCTTAAACCATAGCCTATCTTTCTTTTAATCTAAATTTTTATTTATTTATTTTAATTAATGCATTTATCCATAGCCTATTTTGAGTTTTGGCAGACTGCCTCGTGATCCTCACGGAACACGAGAGGACTGGAGGCCCGTAAGGAGCTACTACAAGGCCATCTCCCGTTTACCTGTCTATCTATCTTGGGAGGCTGTCATAAGACGGTTTCTCATCACCTCCTAGGTTCTGATGAAGAATGGGGCTTTCTGCTCTGCTCCTACAGAATATGAAACTTCTTTTTTGTTTCTTTGAGAGAGAGTCTCACTCTGTTCCCCGGGCTAGAGTGCCGTGGCATCAGCCTAGCTCACAGCAACCTCAAACCCCTGGGCTCAAGCGATCCTTCTGCCTCAGCCTCCTGAGCAGCTGGGACTACAGGCGTGTACCACCATGCCTGGCTAATTTATTTCTTTTTTTTGCTAGATATGGGGTCTCGCTTTTGCTCAGGCTGGTCTCGAACTCCTGAGCTCAAGCAATCCTCCTGCCTTGGCCTCCAAGAGTGCTAGGATTACAGGCGTGAGCCACCGTACCCGGCCAAAACTGCTTTTATATGTAATATATAAATATAAATTTATAAAATGTAAAATTTCATATAAATATAAAATATGTCACCTATTATATATTGAAATTTTAAAAAGAAAAAAGACATAACTTACAGATATAAATTTATATAAATATATATTCTGCAGAATGTAAAGCTGCAGAACATAAAACTCCCTAGCGACAGCCTGAAATGGGCTCTCAAACAGGGAGCCCACAACACACATTGCAGTCATCCAGCCACTTTTGCTTCACTGTCATCCTTTTTAGTGTGGGGGTCAAGGATCACAGGGAACTCACTGAGTTCTTCTTTGATCTCTTTCACCACAGTTTTGTAGTTTTCTTCATATAGCTCTTCTACATGTTTTGTTAGATTTATACCTAAGTAATTCTCTTTTTTCTTCCATTCAATTTTAATAAATGTCAACATTTTGCCATATTGCTTCAGATTGTTTTCAAAATAAAACATTATGGATGAATAAATTGTAGATAGATTTGAATTGCCTTGTGTACATACCTCTCCTCTATCCCATTTCCCTCTCTGCTTCTCCCCAAAACACTACTAAAATAATCTGGTATGTATGATTTTATACATAGTTATAGATACATAATTGTAATGTATATGTTTAACTAGTAGCATGTGTATCTTATAGCATATGTAGTGTGTGTTTCATTCTTATACATAGTTATAGATACAAATTATGTAGTGTATGTTTTTCAGCTTTATATAAATAATATACTTATTATGCAACTTGCTTTTTTTGTCTCAATATTATCATGTTGCTGAAATTTATCTCAATACCTATAACTCTCTAATTCATACCTTCCTCTTTTTTCATTTTTAGAGGCAGGGTCCAGGGTTTCACTCTGTCACTCAGGCTGGAGTGCAGTGGCACTATCATAGATCGCTGCAGCCTCAAACTCCTGGCCTCAAGCGATCCTCCCACCTAGATCTCCCAGTTGCTGGGATTATAGGGATGAGCCACCACACCTGGTCTGATTCATTCCTTTTAACTATCATATGGTTCTCCATTGTTAAATATATCACAATGTATTGACTCAGTCCTGTGTTGGTAGATATTTAGGTCATTTTCAATATTTCACTATTAAAAATAATGTTGCATCATAAGGGAAATGCAAACTAAGACAACACTGACATAACGCTACATACTTAATAGGATGGCTAAAATCTAATAAACTGGGACTACCAACTACTGATGAGGATCTAGGCCAGCAGGTACTCTCATTCTTTGCTGGTGAGAATGCAGAATGGTACACAGGTTTTGGAATAGTTTCTTATTAACATAAACATGTTCTTATCATATAACCCAGCAGTCATGCTCCTAGGTATTTCTCCAACTAATTTTAAAATTTGTGCTCACACAAAAACCTTCATGTGAATGTTTATAGTAGCTTTTTTCATCATTGCCAAAAACTGGAAACAACCAAGATATCCTTCAGTGTGTAACTGGATAAACAAACTATGGTACATCCTTACAAAGGAATATTAGCTTGCAATAAAAAGGAATGTGCTATCAATCCACACAACGACATGGATTAATCTTGAATGCATATTGCTAATTCAAAGAATCCAGTCTGAAAAAGCTATATCCTATATGATATAGAGCATTCCATAAAAGGCAAAACTGGAGAGACAGTAGAAAGGTCAGTGGTTGCGGGAGGGGTGAGGGTGGAATAGGTGAAGCACAGGGGCTTTTTAGGGTGGTGAAAGTATTGCGTAGGATACTGTAATGGTGGATACACGACACTATGCCTTTGTCAAAAATCATAGAATCTTACAGTACAAAGAATAAACCTTAATGTATGCAAATTAAGGAAAAAATATTTAGGAAATTGAGGGAATCCCAGAATACAATGCAGACTGTGACAAAAGAATCTAACTGTGTTACAAATGTCTAGCAGAACCTCACTGAAGAGGGTGGGGGAGAAAGATAAGTACCTTTGGAAATGACTGGCGTCTGTAAGACAAAAGGGAGAAAGAAATGTACATAAGCACTGTACTGTCGTTGGCAAGGTTGTTTCCCATGGGAGTAAGGCTTAACAATTCTGAAATTGCTGTACTTGTACACTGGGATTGAACAATAAGTAAATGGATGGTGGATGGTGGGAGCCAGGATTCTCACTGTGGTTAGAGATAAATAAGAGAAAGAGGTTAGAATGATCCATGTGATAACAGATTAGAGTTGGAAACATCAGTATGAACTCATCTTTAGCTTCATATAGATACTGTTTACATATAGAAATATTTATGAATATGTATATATACATCAGTGAGTATACACACATATATCTTCTTGCTCTGTCAGTTGAGAGAGTCTAGAAGAACTGACACCCCAGTAGCAACAAGCACACCTCCCACCCAGATCTTGATTCCTAATCCCATTTGCCGATTAAAAAAAAAAAAAAACAGGGTTCCTCAGACAAATGGCTAATTCTAGAAATGGGGCAGGAAATATGCAAGATGAGCCTGGACCATCTTGTACTGCCAGAAAGTAAGGATGTGCCAAAGGAAAAAAAAAAAGGAAAAAGAAGAAAGAAAAAAGGAAAGAAAACCCACTGATGGAGGTATGTCAAAGGCACACAAGAGTCAGCTGTAAGAACCCCCGTTAGCCAAAGATGGACAATTTGAGCAACAAAATACAGTAATATTTATCCATGAGCCCATACTGATAGAAATAAATGATTGAATAAATAAAGAAATGAAGGAGAAGGGATAAATACCCTATGCAGAAGAATTCCAAATAGTTTATGTAGATATTCCACCCTCAGGGAGGTGGAGCACAGCTACCCACTCCCTGTGCATAGTGACTTCCTTCCAAAGAGTACAGTATGGAAGGGTCCAAAAAGTAACTTTACAGTGCAGAAACCTGGATAACACTACCTCAGCCCGGTGATCAAGGGTAACGTCAATAGTGATAAGGCATGTTGATAGCATGTACCCTGGGTATAGTGTGATGAGAATGGTACCTTACTTCTGTGGTCTTCCTCCCCAAAACATATAATCCCAGTCTAAGCAGGAGAAAAATATCAGACAAATCCCAATTGAGGTACACTGTACAAAATACATGACTAGTATTTCTCAAAACTGTCATGGTCATCAAAAATAAGGAAAGTTCAAGGCCAGGCGTGGCGGTTCACGCCTCTAATCCTAGCACTCTGGGAGGCCGAGGCAGGAGGATCACTTGAGGTCAGGAGTTCGAGACCAGCCAGAGCCAGAGTGAAACCCCGTTTCTACTAAAAATAGGAAAAAATTAGCCAGGCATAATGGTGTGCACCTGTAGTCCCAGCTAATCAGGAGGCTGAGGCAGGAGGATCCCTTGAGCCCAGGAGTTCGAGGTTGCTGTGAGCTAGGCTGACACCACAGCACTCTAGCCCAGGCAACAGAGCAAGACTCTGTCTCAAAAAAAAAAAAAAAAGACTAAAAAATGACAAAATGAAATCTGTGACCTTTGTGTGAATTCTGGATGAGGTTTAAAACAGCTCTAAGGATACTATTACAATAATTGGAGAAATTTGAATGTGAACTAAAGATTAGATAACAAACAATGTTAATTACTGAGTGTGATCATTGTATTGTGGTTATATAGAAAAATGCCTTTGCTTTAAGTAATCCTGAGGCTAAAGCTGAAGGGTTAAACACAATCTATTCTCAAATAATCCAGAAAAAAATAACGTACACTTATAATAGAGAAATAAAGCTAATGTGGCAACTTGCTAACAATTGGCAAAGGGAGTATGAGTACTCATTGTGCGATTCTTACAAGTTAATATTTGAAATGCTTCAAAATAAAAAACTTGGGGGAAAACCACATTGCAATAAACATTCTTGCACATATCTCTTTGGTCACATGAAACTCTATATACTTGGAAGCAGAATTTCTGAGTCATAAAGTATGAGCATCTTTAGCTTTAGAAGATATTGCTAAATTACTCTCCAAAGTGGTTTTACCGGTTTGTACTCTCACTACATTTCACCATTTTTTCTTTTCTTTTCTTTCCTTTCTTTTTTTCTTTTTTCTTTTTTTTTTTTTTTTTGAGAGGGTCTCGCTCTGTTGCCCATGCTAGAGCGCTACGGCATCAGCCTAGCTCACAGCAACCTCAAACTCCTGGGCTCAAGTGATCCTTCTGCCTCAGCCTCCTGAGTAGCTGGGACTACAGGCATGCACCACCATGCCCGGCTAATTTTTTCTATATATTTTTTTAGTTGTCCAGCTAATTTCTTTCTATTTTTAGTAGAGATGTGGGGATCTCACTCTTGCTCAGGCTGGTCTCGAACTCTTGACCTCAAGTGATCCTCCTGCCTCAGCCTCCTAGAGTGCTAGGCATGAGCCACCGTACCCAGCCTTTGCCATTTTTTCAACACTTGGTATTGTCAGTTCTCATTTCTGCCAATCTGATGGGTGTGAAATGGTGTCTCATTACTGGTTTTTCCCAACATTTTATTATTATTACATTTTTTTGACACAGTGTCTCTCTCTTGTCGCCCAGGCTGGAGTGCAGTGACATGATCATAGGAGTTGAAACCTAGAACTCTTGGGCTCAAGCGATGCTCCTGCCTCAGCCTCCTGAGTAGCTAGGACTACAAGCGTGCACCACCATGCTCAGCTGCCAACACTTTATTATTAAAAAATTTAAGCATATTTAAAGTTTAAAGAACTATACAGTGAACACGAGTGGTGGGTATATGAGCATTTTGCCCTATTTACATCACCTATCCATTCTGCTACTCATAATTTAATCATCTTTTATTATATACTTCAGAGTGAATTATAAACAACAGTACAATTCACTTCATGAACATCGTACACTTCACCTGTAAACATCAGCAAAGAGAGTTTTTGTAAGAAATACTGAAAATGGAAAATGGCAGTGCCTTATTTCATCCAGGCAGCAAGCATAAGTATGCATATTTTTAACTAGAGTTCGACATTTGCTTACAGATATTTGAGGTAAAATTTATATACAGTGGAGTGCCCAAACCGTAAGTATATATTCTCTGAGGTTTTTTGTTTTTGTTTTTTGTTTTTTTTTTGAGACAGAGTCTCACTCTGTTGCCCGGGCTAGAGTGCCGTGGCGTCAGCCTAGCTCACAGCAACCTCAAACTCCTGGGCTCAAGGAATCCTCCTGCCTCAGCCTCCTGAGCAGCTGGGACTACAGGCATGCGCCACCATGCTCGGCTAATTTTTTCTATGTATTTTTAGTTGTCCAGCTAATTTCTTTCTGTTTTTTTTAGTAGAGACGGGGTCTCACTCTTGCTCAGGCTGGTCTCGAACTCCTGAGCTCAAGCGATCCTCCCACCTCGGCCTCCCAGAGTGCTAGGATTACAGGGGTGAGCCACCGCACCCGGCCTATTCTCTGAGTTTTAACAAGTGTATTCACACCTGTGTTACCCAAAGCTCCATCAAAATATAGAACATTACCCTTACCCCCAGAAAGTTCCATAATTCCCCTCCAAGTCAATCCTGGTTCCATGCTCACCAGGCAACCAGTGTTCTGGTTTTGTTTTTGGTTTCGATTTTTTCATGATATATTAGTTTTGTCTGTTCTAGACATAAAATGTACTCTTTTGTGAGTAATTGCTTTCATTCAGCATAATGTTTTTGAGATTCATCCAGGTTGTTGCATCTATCAGTAATTTGTTCCTTTTTATTGTTGAATGGAATATACTAGCTTGTTTATCCATTTTTCTGTTGATAGAAACTTGGTCTCTTTTCAGTTTTTGGCTATTATTTAAAAAGCTGCTATGAACATTCTTGTCAAGTCTTTTGTGGATAGATGTTTTCATCTCTCTTGGGTTTATTGTTTTAATCTGCATTTCCCAATTACTAGGAAAATTGAACTTTTTTTCTTTTCTTTTCTTTTTTGCGGCACAGTCTGGCTCTGTCGCCCTGGGTGGAGTGCAGTGGCATCATCATAGCTCACAGCAACCTCAAACTCCTGGGCTCAAGCGATTCTCCTGCCTCAGCCTCCCAAGTAGCTGGGACTACAGGCATGCGCCACCATGCCCGGCTAATTTTTTTTTTTTTCAATTTTTGGTTGTCGGCCAATTTCTTTCTATTAGAGACGGGGTCTCGCTCTTGCTCAGGCTGGTCTTGAACTCCTGACCTCAAGAGATCCTCCTGCCTTGGCCTCCCAGAGTGTCAGGATTATAGGCATGAGCCACCATGCCCGGCCTGAACACATTTTCATATTAGCCATATTTCATCTTGAATATTGTCTACTCATATTCTTTGTTAATTTTTCAATTGGGTCCTTTGTCTTTAGTCCTTTTTTTTTTCGAAGCACTTATTCTGGATGCTGATCATGTGTCTCTTACATGTTATAAATATCTTGTCTTTTCACTTTGTTTATGGTGTCTATTCTTATGTAGAAGTTTTAAATTTCAATGTTGTCAAATTTATTAATATTTTATTTTACACTTTGTACTTTATGACTGTTGTCTCAGACAGTGATCTTTAGCCTGGGGTACAAATTCCCTAGGGGTAGGCAAAGCCTTTCTAAAGTGTTCAAGAGTATGGATGGCTTCGAGGGAATCAATTTCTATATCCTCAACTTCCATATCTACTCTTTCCTAGAACTGAAATACCTCCGAATGCCTGTGTGGTGGCCTCATTCTGGGTCTCCTTTTTCACCTTCCCCTTCACGAGTGCCTGTATCCTTTTCTAAGCACTAGGATTCAGATTCCTAACCTGAATCTTAGTATTGTTCATTGCCCCGAGTGTAAAACCCCT
>RJWJ010037630.1:0-15430 GCA_004363605.1 Indri indri
CAAATGTGAACAAAAAGAATGATGTTAACACCATATTCTATATTCACTAATAATTCAGTGTTTTTAAATTCTTTTTATTCAAAATCAAAATATTATATAATAAACTTATACAGATTTATTTGTTTAAAATAAAAAAATAAACTGCTACCTTTCCCTGTTCATGTGCATTTTAATATGATTAAATTCTACCACAAACAGAAGCCCAGTGATCTGAAGTGTGTCGTCTTCAGCACTGAAAGCCAGTTAATCTAAGTGGCATTTTGTTAATGGTGGGGGAAGGATTTGCTCCTAAAATCCTGAAAAATTGGCCCCCTCCTCTTCTCTTCTTGGGCATGAAGCACACCTGGCTTCTCCAAAGAACACTTCACTCTCACCCCAGAGTTGCGCTCCTCTCTTCAGCCCATGTTCCTGGGGTCCCAGACACAATAATTATCCCAAAGAGGGTGGAAAGCTCCTGCTGTGTTTATGTAGTGGCTCAGGGCCTTGTGCAGTGCACAGGGACCGTGAGTAGACTTTATCTGCCAGGGCACGGTGCACCCCAGCTTCACAGAGCAGGGGAGCCCTGGAGGGGTGTAGGCAGCAGGGCAGGAACTGATTTAGCCTTTGGTGACCATGTCCCCACAAAGAGTCCACCCACCCACCCAAAACAACAACAACAACAGAAATTCTCCATACTAACCATTACTAAAAACCAGCACCCAGGACAAGTGTTCTTAACCTTTCTGAGGTCTTCAGACCCTTTTGAGACTCTGGTGGAAGCCATGGAGGAATGTTCCTATATGCACACTCTGGAATGATGCATTCAATTTCAATTCCATTTTGGAGATATACAGACAGACAAGTGAAGAATCCTGGTTTAGTGATTCTGGCAATAGCCCCCTACCCTATTGCCCATAATTAACACCGTTGCCCCAGCACCCAAGCGTGGACAACATGGAAACCCAGTTTGGGGGTTAGGTTCTAGTCAGAGGTGCTCATTCATCCTCTGGCCTTCCCATTTTACCAGGGCCTTGGGAAAATCCGCAGATGTAATGATTGGGAAGCTATTTTAGATAATTCAGTGATCACAAGAGCATAGAATCCCACAGGACAGCATTTGAGTAACGGATCCTTTGAGTTTTATTAATGTTTTGACCTATCTGCCTATTCCTTTATTACTTAATTGAGTTGGGAGATTGGGAGTGCAGAGAGAGGGAAAGCTCCAAAATCCCTGAGAAGAAAGTATAGGTGTGGGGCCAGGGCGCTATCCTAGCTTTACTTAATGTAGGACTCTAAGCATTGTCCGCCTAGTCGCACCACACACAGAATCAGTTTGTCTCTGCGTGTCTCTCTCTCATACACACACACACACACACACACACACACACACACACACACACACATACACACTCCTATGTAGTTATCACCCTAATTTCCCAAGAACCACATCTAAGACATTTAGCCACATCTAAAATTTAGCTTAGAGAATAGTATCAGTTTTCCTTACAGCACCTTGTTCCCAGATCACCTGTTTGGGAACTACTAGTAAAATCACTGGCTATAATGTCATGGACTTTCCAGAATCCTTAAGTCCTAGAACCAGGGACTCAGGACTGTGGAACTGGAGGGGACTCAAGAATAGTTTGGGGAGAGTGCAGGGTGGAGACCAGACGAGGGGTGAAGAATGGAAGGCTCTTGAGAATGGGGATGGGGACGCCAGAAGTTTCTTTTTCTTCCTTTTGGTTTTCCAACCTCCCTTCTCCCCCAGGAAGCTAATCCCACAAGAGAAAGACAAGAGACTAAGAGAGGCCTGAGGTATCGATCACTTTATTATTCTGCAGTTACATATCCAGGGGCCCAGCCCCTGGGCCCAGTTGCTCTGCTACTCTTTGTGGATGTCTTCATGGGCCGCCACGCCTATCTTTATCACAAACACGAGGAACTCCTGGAAGTTGATTGCACCATCACTATTGATATCCAACTCTTTGAACCAGGTGTTTGCATCCTTTTTCTGTCAAGGTTGAGGAGGAAGAAGCCATAATGTAAAGATCTCAGAGAGAGCTGAGGCATGGCCATCTACAGCGGGCAGCTTGGAGGACCAGTGACTCAGGGCACCATCAGAGCCAGGCAAAGAGCCCCAACCACGCCCAGCCTCCCCATGCCCTCACCTTCATATACTGAGGACACTCAGTTTCCAGCAATTGCTTCAGGTCATCGATGTAGATGGCGTGGTAATTCCCCTGCCGCAAGGAGTATTTGTGGTATACGTCAATGAATGAGTCCAAGGCATTCTCCAGGTCGGTCAGCATGGTGCCCAAGGAGTTGCTGCACCTGAAAGAAAGAACCACATGGGAATCCCATGACAGGGATGCTATATTTGCCCAGGGCAGAGTAAAGGCTAAGGGGACACTCGAAGGGTTCCTACCCCGAGTGATGGCTTTGTCCTGGCTTGTGCCACCCAAATAATCAAACCCAGCAGATGGCTATAGCTCTGATGGGAAGGGTGGGATGATAGGGGTACACGTGTGGGAGGCAGCGAAGTCCACACACACACACACACACACACACACACACACATACGTATGCACACACAACTCTCCTGCAGCCCCACTCTCTCCCTGAGAAGGGCCCAGCTTGGGAAACAAATGTGCCTGCACCTCCTGGAAAGTGCTAGAGAACTCCACTCCTTCTTTATCCCTGTCTCACTCCGCTTCTCCGGGAGCACAGGATCTTTGCTCCAGACCTCCGTGAGCGATCTCTTTCCTCAGGGCTGCTTCACTTCCCCAACCCTCCCCAAGGAAAGCCCAAAGTGTGGCGCGGACCTGGCCAGTCCCACTTACCAGATCTCCTGAAGGTCAGTTGTCAAAAGACATGCAGGGCTGAGTGTCAGCTCCCTTTTATAGCGGGTAGGCTTGGCCAGCTGCCTGCAGCCTCAGGCCATTCAGAGACAGCTACTCCCTTCCAGAGTTGCTACAGCCTCTGGTTTCTCAACCAGGTAAATGTGGCAATCATGGCACACAGTGAAAATTTCTGATGGGTGGGGAGGTGAGGGCAGTGGAAAGAGGAAGGCATTTGCTAGGCAGTAGCACCCAGCAGGAGAGACCAGGAAGAGACCGTGGCGGCACTCCTTTTCTTGGCAGCTGGTATCCACTCCCTTGGTCCAGCCAGACTCCCACTCCTGAGCCCTCCCCACTGTTGCTGTTGCTAGTCCTGTGCATTTGTGGCCAGTCCATGTACCTCCTAAATGGAGTTGAAGTTGAATGCATGATCTTGAGTGTGTGCATATAAGACACACATGTGCCTCTACGGCTTCCACCAGAGTCTCAAAAGGGTCCAAAAACTTCAAAAAAGGTTATGAACTCTTGTCCTCGCTGCTGGTTTTTAGTAATGGTTAATGTGGAGAATTTCTGTTGTTGTTGTTGTTGTTGTTGTTGTTGTTGTTGTTGTTGTTTTGGGTGGGTGGGTGGACTCTTTGTGGGGACATGGTCACCAAAGGCTAAATCAGTTCCTGCCCTGCTGCCCACACCCCTCCAGGGCTCCCCTGCTCTGTGAAGCTGGGGTGCACTGTGCCCGAGGAGACGAAGGGTGCCCAGGGTCCCTGTGCACTGCACAAGGCCCTGAGCCACTACATAAACACAGCAGGGAGCCTTCCACCCTCTTTTGGATAATTATTGTGTCTGGGACCCCAGGAACATGGGCTGAAGAGAGGAGGTCAACTATGGGGTGTGGGTGGGGTCCTCTCTGGAGAAGCCAGGTGTGCTTCATGCCCAAGAAGAAAAGAGGAGGGGCTCCAATTTTTCAGGATTTTAGGAGGAGCAAATCCTTCCCCTTCCATTAACAAAATGTCACTCAGATTAACTGGCTTCCAACCCTGAAAATTTGTCATATATTTCCCATTTCTCATGTTACAAAGAAAAAATTTATAAATTGTATACCTGATGAGGGGTTAATATTCAGAATATAATAGAACTTCTACAACTCAAAAACAAAAATAGCCAAACGACCCAACCAATAAATGAGCAAAGGACTTGAACAGACATTTTTCCAAAGAAGATATACAGATGGCCAATTAGCACATGAAAAGATGCTCACCATCACCAATCTCTAGGAAAACACAAATCAAAACCACAATGAGATACCACATCACACCTATTAGGATGACTACTATCAAAAAAAAAATAGAAAATATCAAATGTTCGTGAGGACATAGAGAAATTGGAAGCCTCACACACTGTTGGTGGAAATACAAAATTGTGCCACTGCTGTGGAAAACTGTATGGCAGTTCCTCAACAAATAAACAGAATCACCATATGATCCAGCAATTCCACTTCTGAGCATATACCCAAAAGAATTGAAAGCAGGGACTCAAACAGATATTTGTACGCCCATGTTCATAGCAGCATTATTCACAACTGCCAGAAGGTAGATGCAACCCAAGTGTCCAACGACAGATGAATGGATAAATAAAATGTGGTGTATACATGCAGTGAAATATTATTCAGCCTTAAAAAAGTAAGGAAATTCTGGCAGATGCTACAACATGGATGAACTTTGGGGGCACTGTGCTAAGTAAAATTAGCCAATCACAAAAAGACAAATAGCATATGATTCCACTTATAAGAGGTTCTTAAAGTAATACCTTCATGGAGACAGAAAGTAGAGTGATGGTTGCCAGGGTCTGGGGGAGAGATAAATGAGGAGTTGTTATTTAATGGGTACAGAGTTTCAGTTTTGTAAGATAAAAAGAGTTTTGGAGATTGGTTGCACAACAATGTGAATGTACTTAACACTAGTGAAAATTGTTAAGATGACAAATTTTATGTTATGTGTATTTTACCATAATTTTAAAACATTTTTAATTTTTAAATGTTTTCACCTAAAAAAAATCTACTTCATAGTGTTGTTCTGAGGATTTATAACAGATGCAAAATATTTATGATTGTGTGGACTTTTTTACTTTTTCGTTTAATGTCAAGGCTTTTGATGCACTGTGGGCTTTTTCTAATGTGTATTATATTTTAATAAAAGTTTACACAAAAAGTGTGCAGTGCTTGGAGCCGTGCCTGAGCATGCGCAGCAACTCTGTGGAGTGTGAGCCGTGATCCCGGCCGGCCTGCGCCCCGCTCTCCGGACCGTGGGCCTTCGGGAGCCAGCACAGGGCCCAGCACACACACAGCAGCGACCACGATCAATAATCAGGACAAATCATGGCAAAGTCATAGCTAGTGTTTATTGCATATTTACCGCGTGCCAGGAAGTGTTTTACTTTGTGCTTTCCTTTCATCGATCCATCGAATTCTCACAATAATCCTGGGAAGTGTGTACTATTACAATTCTCATTGTGCACTTGAGGAAACTGAGGCCCACAGAGACTCAACACTCAGTGCATCACATGATTGAGGTGACTCGTGATGTGATGTGACAGCATCCACTTCCTGTCCCTGCCTGGAATGCCTCTTTGTCCGGGTAACGCCCTCCTCATCCTTCCTGGCCCAGCTCGGGCACCACCTGCCCCCAAGTCCATCCCTAATGCTCCCCCCTCCGCCGCCCCCACCAATACAGAGTTAATTCTCTCGCTGTCCACCACAGCATCCGCCCTGCTATACTGTGATTCACCTGTTTATTATCTGTCTTTTCTTTGGGACATACAGCCCCTTTAGAAAAGAAACCACATTTACTTCCACATCCCTAGGGTGCGGCACCTAGTAGGTGCCCAGTTAATACTCATTGAGGGGACAAAGGAATGCAAAATGAACTTTTGGGCTTTCCCTTATCCAGTGCGGAAATTCCCCTTATCACACCCAGCCACCTTAAATTATTTTTGGAGGAAGGCAGGGTATAACTCATTAACCAAATGCGGTCTAACTTCTTTGACAAGCGGTGAATCAGCCTCTAGTGGGAAAATAGGGCTGTTTCTGACATATAATGTAACAAGTTTTCAACCAATGATCAGGCCTCAGTTCGTACTTACTATTCACCAGGCACCATCCTGTATGACCTGGCATAACAGCACCTCACCCCATCACATTTAAGTGTGCGTACATCCACTGACTCACTTGATATGCCCAGCCACCTTGTGAAGTGGACAATACAATTATCTCTATTTGACAGATGGGGAAACTGAGGATGGGGA
Organism: Indri indri; assembly: GCA_004363605.1. Classification (NCBI taxonomy): domain Eukaryota; kingdom Metazoa; phylum Chordata; class Mammalia; order Primates; family Indriidae; genus Indri; species Indri indri. Next base: position 6,114 of record RJWJ010037630.1, read on the forward strand.
GTTACTCCAAGTCCTTCCTCAGGTCCACTGAAGGAGACTAAAGGCAGTCATGAGTGACGACTTCCTGCCGGCATCGTGTGCAGGCTAACCAGTGAGATCATGAAACATTGCCCCCAGAAACACTCCCCCTGGCCAGGAAGACTTGGGTGCTTTGGGGAGAGCAGGAGCTGGACTGAGCTGCTCTCGCAGAAGACGGGGGTCAGGAATTGGGTAAGCGTGTTGGGGGAAAGGCAGAGTCTGTCATCAGCTTGATGGACATGGGGCAACCTATGGGGAGCGGAACCTGGTCGTGTTTACAGGAAAGGGCTCAGTCCCCAGGTGTGTGTCCCAACAGCCCTGACCAGGCCCAGCCCTGAGGGTGGGGAAACGAGGACAGAGCAGGCTGAGCTGGTGGAGAAATCCTCAGGGAGGGGCAGGAGGGAGGCAAGGAGGGCTCGGGTTGGGCGATCTTGCTTAGTTCTCAAAGCCCGTGCACCCCAACACTCCTCGGGGGAGACAGGCAGGATGATTTTTCCCCTAGGCCTTGAGGAAGAGTGGCCCAAGTAACCCAGGTGACTGTCTTCATGCCTCTACATGCATTAGGGGCCCCACAGGACGGAGCGCAGATCTAGGTGGCCCATTCCAATCCCAAAGGCCTCCATCCTGCATTCCTTCCTCAAACACCTGCTGAGGATGTGCAGACAGGTGCAGGGACGCTGAGACCCTGCCTTGGTGGAAGACACACAGTAAAACACAACTGCAGCACAGCAGAACGTGTGCCTCCACAGTGGAAGGTTCAGAGGGAAACGGAGGCAGAAGTCTCCCAGAGGAGGGGAGGGCCTGGCTGAGTCTGAAAGGCCAGCGTGGGGACTGGTGAGTGTGCCGGGACAGCAGGCCGGCCACAGAGCAGCAGGGGCAAACCCTGCTTCCGAACCTGACCTGTGAGAAACGACGTCTCCCAGGCTCAGCTCCCCAGGGCCACACACCGTGTTTGGCACACAGACCCAGCCAGGCAGGGAGGGAACCAGACCAAGTTCCTTAAATGGCCCTCCGGTCACATGCATAGGTGAGCAATGCCGTGGTCTCCCATCATTCATTTAAAATCCATCATTTCTATGGCAATAAGCTGAGGACACTGGTTCCCAGACAAAGCCTCTGAAAAGTCAACCCACCAAGGTGGGCTGTGGCAGTGCCTGAAGGCAGGAAGACCCTCCCCAGGGATTCTGTGTCAGACTCCTGGGCTCCCAGGAAGAGGGAGAGCAAAATGACACTGAGAGGGGCAGGGGCAGGTGTCAGATGGGAGGGCTCAGGGACCAGAGGAGGACTTGGATCCTCGAGGCACAACTAGCCCTGAGTCAGGAGCAACTCCCACCTCCATCATCGTGAGGTGTTAGTAAACACCAGCCCCAACACTTCTCTCCTCTCGGAAGCCTTCCTGGGTCACCCGTCACCCAGGTTCCTCATCACTCTTCCCGTGACAGGTGTCTGCGGTTCTGCCCGGCTGGATTGTCGGCTTTGCCCTTGTCTCGGTCTCTGACTCAGCCGGCACAAAACCCTGTGCACAACCCTCCCTGGCGGACCGGCTGTCAGCCCCGGCTCCTGCCATCCCGAGCCAGTCACCGGCATCACATTTCCCTCAGTCACCAACGCCTGAAACCTGGACCTCAGCCTGCCACGAGGGCCTGGGCTTCGAGTTCTCCCTTCTCTGGTGCCTGCCCCGCCCCCCCGCCGTCTCACCTGGTCTTCGCAGCCCTGCCCCGCTGTGTCGACATGTCCTCTGTGGCCCCAGCTAGTTTCTGAGAGCGCAGAGCCGACCCCACGGCGCACCATGTTTGGCATACAGACCCAGGGACCCTCCCTGTCCTCACCCACCCTGGATCCTGTTACCTAAAAGATAAAGTCCAAATTCCAATGCCCAGCTTTCAAGGACTTCCCAGAGTCTGGTCCTAAGCCACCCATTCAATCTGATTTCGTGCTATTCCTCCCATGAACACCAATTTCCAAGCAAACTTTCTGTTGCCCCTGGATAAACAGCATGAATTTCTACTATTGTTCCCTCTCCTTGAAATGGGCTACTCCCCCAGACCCGGTCCCTTACTGGGTCCGGGCCCACCTTTGTACACCGATTCCTTGGGACTCTCCTTCAGCTCGGGGACACCGTCAGAAACTGGTCCATGTCCAGTGCTCCCCTGCCCTCGGGGCTCACATCCCATCAGGTGCGTGGAGTGAGTGATCAGTAGCGTCGCTGGTGAGGCCTGGCTTTCTTATCTCCCCAGGAGAAGAAACTCTCTTCCCTTTCAGACTGAAAGCTGAGGGCACAGACTGTCTCCTCCCTCACACAGGGGCTCCCCAGAGGCAGGGGCTACATCTCCCCCACCAGACAGGCGTCCCTGGACACAGGGGCTGTGTCCCCCACCTGAAATGGATGTTCCCCAGTCTAGGGACCAAACCGCCTCTTTCTGAACCTGTAGGGAATGCCCAGAACCATGAACAAAGACCCAGAAATATTTATGAAATTGCTTTATTCTCTCCTACACAGACAGCTGTGCTTCCCACAGACACGTACACACACACGGGGACGCACAGCAGAGTTCTCCATTCAGCTGCCCACAGCCAGCTCACGCCTGCTCCTGGGGTCGGGCTCCAGTGGGCAGGAGGCCGCCTGAGCGCCCTCTAATAGAGGCCGTGCCGGGCGCAGTGGTGGGCGCACAGCTGCCGGTGGTACTGCAGGTGGTAGTCCTTCACCAGCTTGCCCAAGACGTAGAGGAACTCGTCGAAGCAGATCTGATTGTCCTTGTTCTTGTCTGCTGCCCGGAACAACTCCGAGATGTAGTACGGCTCCTTCCGGCCCTGAGGAGTGGACAGGGGTCAACCACGCGCCCAGGCACACAGGCCACTGCCATCTGCTGGGACGGAGGAGCAACGCGGCAGGGCCCCGCCCACCGGGGCTTGCAGGAAACGATGCCTGGCTCCACTGGTCCGTGACTGGGACACCCGCGCGCTGCCAAGTCTCCAGAGACAGAGGGGTGGCAAGTGCCTCAGGGCACTGGACCGGGAGCAGTGTGGGTGCAGACAGAGGAGGCAGCCTGGGCACCACTCCCTGCTTAACTGTCTCCAGTGCCCCACACAGCGCCCGGCGGCCCGGCCTCCCCAACACACTTCACGCCCACGTCGGTGGCTGTTTCCAGCCCAGCACGAGCTCCCGGGAGAACACCCCAGTTGGGGCTTCCAGAAGGCAGGCGGGCCTTCGCCCTCCACAGCGGGAGCTCCCCAAGAGCAGGGTCTGCCTGCCCCTCGCCTCTGCTTTCCAGCGCCAGTGCGGGGCCAGCACCAGCACTGGGTGGGGTCCGATGTCTGCGTGCGTGCACGTGCCTAGGAACCGTTTGTGGCGCTTTGCCTGTCGCCTACACAGAGTGCAGAGTAGGGGCGGGTCAAGGCCGTGGGCCCTGGGGCCATCCCTGATGTGCCCTGAGGGCCGAGGATTGGCCACTGGAGGTGGGAGGACAGCGTGAAGGAGGCAGGGCCAGGGCAGCGGCGGGGGCGGGCACAGGTCCCAGCAGGATTCGGCGGCTGGGCTGTCCAGTGTGGAGCCCTGGGTGGCATCTGAGGCAGGCAGCTGTGCAGCTGTGAGCAGGTGCAGACCAGTAGGGCAGCCGCCTTGTCCCCATGGGCAGGTTTGCAGCCTCTCTCTCGCCTACTGCCCACCACCACCACCCGTTCCTGGGACCTCCTCTCCTCCACAAAGCTGCTAAACCAAAGACGAGCTGGAGGCTTCCCTCACTCAGCCCATCCTCCCCAGGCTGCTATCGTGCCCAGGTGTCTGTCCCTGAGGGCCCTGTACTGGGAGGGGCTGTGAGCCCCATGAGGCAGGCTTGGGCAGTCCTGGCACAGTTTGCCCTGGAAAGGACAAGGCTTCCTGGAAACAGACCCGACCACAGGTAGTCCCCTCGCTACGGTCACACTCGCTCCCTCCCTCCCTAGAGTCACACTCCGGTAAACGGAGGCAAGACTGTCTCCTGCGATGCTGCCCAAAGTTGGGAGGAGAGATGGGAAGTGGCCAAAGGAGAACATTTTCCTGGAATGGAATGGCCTTGAGTTGGGGGGTGGACCTGAAGTCCTCTGGAGTCACGGTCCAGAGACCGAGGGCATGGGACAGGGGGCAGAGGGCAGCCTCCAGATGCACCTGTGGGCCTTGCAGTCCCCAAGGAACCCAGTAACCACGCGTCTGGGCTGATGACAGAGGAGATGGGCAGGGCCTGGAAGCTACATTTCCTTCTCCTCCTGGTTGGGTGGCCACTGAAGCTACACAATCCCCCAAGGCAAGGGCCTGAGGGCCAGGCTGGTGCTAGCCCAGAAGGGACCGAGCTCAAAGGGCTGGGTGGTGGCAGAGGGTTGGGGCAGAGACAACCAGAGGGGCCTGTGGGCAGAGGGGAGGTTTAGGGCCAGCACTCAGGAGGCAGGATGGGCAGTGGAAGGCACAGTTTTGGGGTTAAGACGGAGTTCCAGGGATTAGCTAAGCTTGGCTGGAGTGGGGCTAGGGAGGGATGAGAAATAAAGCTGGGCAGGGACCCATCTCCTCCTCCGGCCACAAATCCTGCCCTTGAGCACTTCCTCACTCCTCCTCTGCCCTGAACGGAAGACTCTTCTAGGAGACAGCTCCCTCTGCCTAACACCCTCACCACTCACAGAACCAACCCTACACCAGTGCCCTGGGCCCAGACCCTACGCACCATGCTCTCCATGAAGCGGGGAACATTGTCCATGAGCAGGGCCTTAAACTCCTCCAGGGACAGTGTCTCCACGTCACCTTCCCGGGCTGCATATTGGTGGTAGCAGTGGATGATTTGGAAGAGGGATTCTTCCACTGGCGTGTCTGTCATGACAGCTGGGCCCCAGCCCAGGGCAGGGGGCAGATCTGGGGATCAGGGGTGGAGCAGCTGGGAACAGTGGAGAATCTGGGAGGAGAGAGCAGTACCTCATTTGGACCAGTCCACAGCAGATAGGTGCTTCCTCCAAGAACCTTCTGCCCTCTTGTTCCTGCCCACATTCCTGCTCCTTGTCTCGGGTCCCCTCTCTGCAGTCCGTCTGACCCCTTGCAGACTTGACTCAGAGTCTCTGCCCTGCCAGAAGCTTTCCTGCAAAATCTCAGGGCAGGATCGTCCCTTTGCTGGGACCGAGGGCCTCCTGGGCACCAGAGCTGCATCCTCCTCCCCTCCCACCTACTCTCAGCTTAGCAGTTACTTGAGGCCAGGAATGAGGAGCAACTAAAGACTCTTGGAAGCAAGACAATATTTATGTTGTTTCCAACTGAAATATTTTTAAAACCCTTGAAAGGGCAGAATCCCCACGATTATAAGCTGTTTTGTGCCACACACAGAATATTAAAATCATTATTCTGCCCAGGAAACCCAGCCCTGCTTGCGTTGTCATTGTCACTGTATTTCCCAGTTGAACGTACAGAGAACGCATGGGTTGCCACCTTTGCTCCTACTTCCCTGTGCGGCCCTCTCTAAAAGGAGGCGACACGCCATCAGCACCATCCCTTCAGCCCTAAGATCCCGTGGCCCAGAGCCTCCGTGCAGCACCCGCCTGGCACTCTGATGCCTGCAGCCCCCTCCCCACTTCCTATGGAAAGGAGAGCCCTGTTTTCAGGAGTGACGTCAGCTGTCCTCCCTGGGTGCTGTGCAGCAGAATCACAACCGCTGCTTCCACCTCTTACAGAGCCAGCCCCACACCAGGGGAAGCACCTTATACACGTTATCCCACTTCATCCTCACAATGGCTTTAAGAGGTGGGCATCATTACCCGCTATTCTTGAGGGGGGAATGAAACCCAGAGAGGTTAAGTAATTCCCCAGGATCACACCACTGATCCACCTGCTACTTGATTCAAACCCGTGTCTTTGGGAACAGGCCCAAAGACATGCTTTTAATTTAGAGTTCTAAACCCCTTTTGGGCCTCAGTTGTGCTTTTGGGACACCCATCTACACTGTACACATTCTCCAAAACAGGTAAACTGCCCCTCTCTGCTTTCTAGAACCTGCAAAGACCCAACACAGCCCATCCTGCCCCCATGGTTCTCTGGAAAGAGGCACTGACCTGCTGCCGGTGGGGCAAGGATCCCACCCACAGATCCAGCTTCCAGTTGATCCTGGAGACTCCCCGACGCTTGGGCGGGGGCAGCTGTGTGAGCTGGGAACCCACCACCAAGCCTCGCATCCAACCCTTCCTCGGTGCCTCCAACCACGGCAGCCAGGGCTGTGTGACTCTTCTCGGTTCTTCAGCAGCAGGACTGAGCCTTAATTGCATTCCTGAGATGACATCACAACATGTACTTGCTAAGATTAACTCACCTAATTTCAACCCACCTTCCCCCAGAATCACAAAAGGTCACATTATCCATCTTCCGGCCTCAGAGCTCCAGCTCCAGGGCTTGGGTGAGGTCAGACACATCTTAAATACACCTTCCTGGGATGTCTTCCCTAAATTAGTGAACTCTCAAACTCCACAGTCACGGAGCGTATCCATTCATTTATTCATTCAACAAATATCCTTGACTACCTACAGTGCACCAGGCCTTCTGCAGGCAATGTGAGACACAGGCCACCTCATAGGGTGGGGACAAGTGAGGGGACAGTCACACGTTGTCACACTGCACTGTGGACACTAACCAAATGGCACCGAACAGGGTGCTCCAGGCACCCAGGAAGGAGCATCTCTTGCCTGGATCGCTGAGGAAGACTTTCTTAGGGAGGTGATATTTGAGTTGGGACTTGAAGAAGAGTTTTGAGTTGCAAGGGGGAATGGAAGGCCAGGCACCCCAGACAGAGCAAACTGCATGGGCAAAGGCCAGGGGGTATGAAAAAGTGAGGCCCACTCAGGGGATGGAGCCCACAGGGGGCATCGTGAGCAGTTAGAAGGAACAAGGCGGGGGGTGGGGGGGCAGGATGGAGACAAAATGACAGGACCCTGTGTGCCAAACTAGAGCTGCAACTTTATCCTGTGCATGGAAAGAAGCTAAAAGAGGGTGTTTTAATCTGTTGGGTGATGGGTGGAAGGTGAAAGAGCAGTGGTAGAACCAGCTTTGTTCGTAATAACAACTGCAGCATGGAAGCAACCCTGCTCTGAGGGGTGCCAGACCTATAAGCCTGGCCCCCCTACAGGTGCCACCTGGGCATCTGAGTGACAGGGACTCCCCTACCCCGTCTCACCCCAACACAAGCCTACTCACAGCGGCCTTTTCCACCTGACCCTGTATCACCCCTGGCAGCTCCGCGGGAGTGGCCCCCACAGGCTGATGTGTGAGTCTCCCAGAAGGGGGCGCCAAAGGGCAGGTAATTGATCCAGAGACTACATCTAGGCATCCCTGAAGTTTGAGAGAAAATAGTCTGTAGATACGTAAGCCAACACCTTCTCCAGTTTGCCGAGTGAGCCCTCATCTACCCAACATAATGATTTCCTCAGCAAACAAGGGCTTCATCAATACACTTTCATGTTTCTAAACCAAAAACGTGGCTCGAATTTCTAAAAAGTAAAACCATTTAGCGTTGCCAAGCTAAAGCCACGGAGAATTTTATTGAATATCTTTGATCCGGCCATCATTCTCCTGGCAATTTATCCCAAAAATTTAATTAGACAGATGTTAAAAGTGATAATCAGGAAAATGTTCATCATTGCAATATCTATAACCAAGGAACAAAAGTAAAACCCAAACCTTCAAGGTTGAAACCATCTAATTAACAAATTTGGTATACCAATAGGATTCAGCCTTGGCCAATTGCAGGATGATAATTTGTCACTCAAAAGAAACTCCACTTCTGACCTATGGCTGGGGGGCGAGGGGTCAGGTGGCACTCCTCTTCCTCCCACCCCCCACCTTCATTCGCTCTGGGACAAAACAATCCCCCACACCATGCCAGCGCCCAGTGACGAGTCCTTCCACAGCTGTGCTGGAACCACCCCTTTTACTCAATGTCATGCTATGGACATCTCACATGCTTAATCAATGCTAGCCTCATTTTTAATGAGTATATAGTGATCAATTTTTGCATATATCGAAATTCATCTTATCGATCCGTCATTGGTAGACATTTAAATTATCTTTAGTTTACACATTTTAAAGTCAACTCTTCCTTAAAATTGATATGTCTTCAGAGTTTTGCCATATGTTAGGTACTGGGTGCACCTGTGCTAGGTGCTGGGGAGAAAGGGAACAGAAATGAATTAAATAACATTCTACCTTCAAGAAGCTCAGGGTCTGGAGGTGGAGACAGACATCTAGACAAAACTTCAAGGTCATGTACTTAGGAAAGAACCACAGACGTGGTGCCAAACATGCACCCCCCACTTCACCCCCACACCTCCAACTCCCAACCCCCACAAACACTCCAGTCTAAATGTCTTTCCAACCATGGAGACCAGTCGCTGAAAGCAACACCTTGTGATATCCAGAAGCCACTTCGGCCAAGGAGTAGTTTTTTCTGGTTAGCGTCAGAAAGGAGGTTTACCCCCAGTTGGCCCTGAAGCCACCTAGGGTTTTAAACAACTCGAGGATAGGTAGAGACCTCAAGAAGATCATATTCAGTTCCTGACTGAGAGGGCAGTGGGGTGGGGTGGAGATAATCAACCAAGTACTTTAAAAATTAAAGAAATGCAGCCACCTTGGTATCTGAGATGATGAATCAGGTTATACTGGCTGAATATACAGGCTCCTTCTGGGATTTTTGCCAGTTGTCACCCGTTTATATCTACTTTCTACTTCACAGACCTATTTTGTCTTTAGTTTTAGAACAAACTGATATCCTAGTCAATGACCGCAGGAGTATCCGAAACGTGTGATGGATGGGCTGTTTGGGGCGGGGGTCCAACTTCATTCTTTTGCATGTGGCTATCAGTTGTTTCAGCAGTGTTTGTAGAAAAGACTATTCCTTCTCCATTGGATTGGCCCGGCCCTCTTGCTGAAAACCAATTGACTACAAATGTGGAAGTTGCGGGCACTTTTCATTAGGGACTCTTAGCTTCACCTGTGTAAAGCTAGCTTCTCTCTGCTGTGCCTGCACTCAGAGCCCGACGTGACTCTGCTGCTCAAAACAAGCTCCATTTCCTGAGTTCCGCAGCCTTGTGTGCAGGACCTTGTCAGGCTGAACCCTCCGGGTCTCTCCCCCATATCATGTCTGTAACAATCAGACCCCTAAACTCACACCTGCTCCCCATCCCACGTCCACTCTGTGGACCACGGCCGTGGGCTTCTCCAGCTGTTTTATAAGTGCTTTTTCAATGACGACTATTTTTTAAACATTTCCCCAAATCCTAAATATCTTTGAGTGTTTGATTTTAAA
>RJWJ010037631.1:0-15471 GCA_004363605.1 Indri indri
TCAATTAATTTTCAGGGTTCAATGATTGTAGATTTATACCATCATTTTGATTTCCAAATCTTAGTAGATGTCCAAAAAGAGAAGAAAATGCACAAAACTTCATACGCAAAAGTGCCCATTAGTCAGCTCTGAGCATGCCAAGTTGTCAAGTGATATTACAGTTATGATCTTTAAAGCATTCAAAAAAAGCTGGATAGCTTTGTGTAAAAAGCTGGGTTTTATGGCTTTTGTCTATGCCAAAGGGATTGTCCAACAGAAAGTACTCTGGTAAGCCTAATTATTACTCCACAGATGGTACGTGGCATTATAAGCTATTTTGAGGTTTTTGGAAAGGGAGAGCTATGAGTGACAACCACAGCAGGGCGTGCTGAGGAATTTTAACTCCAACTCTATCATCTCCCTGTTGGGAGAGCATAAAAACACATAATGCCATTTTAGTAATCATTCTCTCACATATTTATTTCAAGGGCAAATGATTTTGTTAAAATTTACACAGTAGAGTGGGGAAGGGAGTGATATAAAAATCAATATAGTACATTTCTATTCAGTGAGGATTGTGCTTAAGTATTATGGCTGCAAGAGTAGGTTTCATTTTATACTTTAAAATCACAGCAGCTTTTATGACACTTACGGAATAATGAACAATCTGATTTGGAGTACAGCTTAAGTTGAACACTGAAAAATGACCCTCTAATTCTTGTGCATGTAGGTTGTTGCACAAACAAAAAATGTTGGGAGCATGAACTCGGAGAAACATGGAAGCAATCAGTCTCTATGCTTTTAGTCTATGATATGATAAAGGTTCTTCGGAGAGACAAGAGAAATTAAAGACTCTAAATGAAAAGCATTATTTTATGATTATGACTTCAATATACCAGTCCAATGGGAACTATTTCTAAGTCAAATTTGTGGATATCTCAATATGGCTTAAAATGAAATTCAGATATCTTCCCAACGCCATCCCTGAAGTATTTTAAAGGTCAGTGTTGTCTACTGTTTAGTTGCAGAATCTTTTGCTCAGTGCTCGTTATAACAGTGGAGGCATGCCTTAATGCCTGGGATGTGTGAAAGGTGTTTACGCATAGTAAGCAGTAATTTTGCTTACATCTTCCCCAAGCTTTGTGGGATTTCAAAAGCCTTTGACTCTTTTCTCCAAGTCCCTAAAACTTGGCAGATTCATGGCGCCACTTTTTTCCTGGTTCTGGATAAAATAAATAAGAATTTTCTTCTCCAGCAAATAAAGGTATTTGCCTTTCTGGTTTTCCGTTCTAAATATTAAAAACAGGACACTCTACTTAAAGTTAAGGATTATCTTAACCAAGATGGAATAAATGGAATTTATATTCCCAGTAGATCTCTAATCATGACCAAGGATAAAATAAAACTATGACGTCAGGATTTGAGGTAGTATTTTGTTCTTTTGTGATTATTTCAGACTTCATTTTTTAAAACAAAATCAGCTATACTTTACTTACTGCCATTTTAAAAATCAGGGAAACCAAATCCAGGTTTTAATGCAGCCTTTAATTTTAGTTTTAAGTCAAATAATTTATACCTCCTTGGGATATAACTTCTAAACATTATAATAAGATTTAAGTGATGTTTGGCATTTCGTTTCTCCCTTTGAGGGTGAAACAGAGTTAATGGTCATTAAATGTGACCTCTTTGCTGCTATTGCTATTTTCTCCAAAAGGTGGCGCTTGTGTAATCTTTTTCTTTATCAGGGTGCAAAGAACCGGGGGAGCCAGAGGGACCCGAGTGCATTTTCAGAATTGTTTTTATTCAACGGACTCCAGGTGACCACGTCCGAAAATCTGCATTTCTGCATCTATAGCTCTTTTATGCTCAAAGAACCCTTCAGATAAGAATTAATCTGATTTCATAGGGGAAAAAAAACACGCTTCCCATCTTAGTTTGGTTTAAATTTTGGAACTCTTTATTTATACCGAGTTTATTTTACAAGGTTCCCCCCCCCCCTTCCGATCTTTGACTGAAGTTCTAATTCTTTTTTTAGATAACCTTGATCCATTTGGAGTTGTCCTTCTTAATTAGAATGCATAAGCAACACATGAGTATGTCTGGACTCTGTCTAAACAAAGCTTTCTGACAGCTTAAACCCAGGAGGATAAATCTACCAGACAGGAAAAATCTTTTGAACTATGGACAGAGAAGAGAGAGTCAGAGGCACAGAGGAAAAGGAAAACATGTGGGAGAGATTCTGATGATGAGACATCAGGATTTAGCAGACGAGACTTAAAATCAAACCCACAGGTTCTTCCCAGTGATTCATGTAAATTCACTCCCAATCTCTGCAGCTGAAAAAAATTTTAAATATGATTTAATGGAGTCCAACCACTTCACTTTACAGAAGAGGAAACTGAGTCCCAGAAAGAATGAGTGTGTTCAAGAGAATATAACTGAATTCTGTTTCCACTTTTGGTGGAAGAATGCAAAGTTTTGTCAAAGAGGTGTGTTAAGTCACAAGTTGCAGAAAGCAAAATCTTTTAAAAATTGGAATCTCTTTAACAATGATTCTTTTCTTCAGATACATGTTATATCGGGCTACTATGCTGTCTTAGAAGTGCTGCTCTGCTACAAGGGTAAATATGGCTATTCATTAACCATGTAAGATGAACATCTGTGCTGTCTAAAACTGTAGCCATTAACTATATGTGACTATTTAATTAAATTTTAAATCAATTAAAATTAAATAATATTAAAAATTTAGTTCCTCTATTACATTAGCCACATTTCAAGTGCTCAATAGCTATATGTAAGTAGTGGCTACTATTAAATATACTGGACAAGGCGCATATACAGGCGTAATTGTGCTTTGTTATGCTTTGAAGATACTGTGTTTTTTACAAATTGAAGGTCTGTGGCAATCCTGTGTTGGGGAAGTCTGTCAGCACCATTTTTCCAACAGCATGTTTTCTCTTCATGTCTTTGTGTCACATTTTGGTAATTTTCACAATGTTTAAAATACTTTTATTATTGTTATATCTGTTGTGGTGATCTCTGATCAATAATCTTTGATGCTACTATTGTAGTTGTTTTCGTGTGCCATGAATAGCACCCGTATAAGATGGCGATCCTAATTGATAAATGTTACATGTGTTCTGAGTACTTTCCCTCTCCTTGGGCCTCTCTGTTCCTTGAGACACAACAACATTAAAATTAGACCAGTGAATAACCCTACAATGTCCTCTATGTGTTCAAGTGAAAGAGTCATATATCTCTCACTTTAAATCAACAGCTAGAAATGATGAAGCTTAGTGCAGAAGGCATGTTGAAAGTCAAGATAGGCCCTGAGCTAGCCCTCTCTCTTGTACCTAATAGTTAGCCAAATCATGAATGCAAGGAAAAGGCTCTTATAATAAATCGAAAGTCCAACTCCAGTGAACACATGGTTGATAAGAAAGCAAAACAGTCTTATTGATGATCTGGAAAAAAATTTGAGTGGTCTGGATAAAAGATCAAGCCAGCAACAACATTCCCTTAAGCCAAAGCCTAACCCAGAGCAAGGCCTTGAAGCTCTTCAATTTTATGAAGGCTGAGAGAAATCAGGATACTGCAGAAGAAAAGTTTGAAGCTAGCAGAGGTTGGTTCATGAGGTTTAAGGAAGGAAGCCATCTCCATAATGTAAAAGTGCGAGGTGAAGCAGCAGGTCCTGATGTACAGGCTGCAGCAAGTTATCCCGAAGATCTAGCTAAGATCATTGATGAAGTTGGCTTCACTAAACGACAGATGTTCAGTGGGAATGGAACAGCCTTATGTTGGAAGAATATGCCATCTAGGACTTTCAGAGATAGAGATGAGAAGTCAATGCCTGGCTTCAAAATTTCAAAAAACAAGCTAACTTTCTTCATAAGGGCTAATGCAGCTGGTGACTTTAAGTTGAAGCCAAGACTCATTCACCATTCTGACAATCATTAAGAATTATGCTAAAGTGACTCTGCTGTGCTCAGTAAATGAAACAACAGAGCCTGGATGACAGCACATTTGTTTATGGCAAGGTTTAATGAATATTTTAAGTCCACTGTTGAGACCTACTACTCAGGAAAAAAGATTCCTTTCAAAATATTACTGCCCATTGACAATGCACTTAGTCACCCAAGAGCTCTCATGGAGATGTACAAAGAGATTAATGTTCTTTTCGTGCCTTCTAACACAACATCCAGTCTGCAGCCTATGGATCAAGGAGTAATTTTGACTTTCATATCTTATTTTATAAGAAAATACATTTCATAAAACTATAGCTGCCATAAGAAGTGATTCCTCTGATGGATATAGGCAAAGTAAACTGAAAACCTTCTGGAAGAGAGTCACCATTCTGTATACCATTTAGAACATTCATGATTCATGGGAGAAGTTGAAATATCAACATTAGCAGGTATTTGGAAGAAGTTGATTTCAACTCTCATGGATGCCTTTGAGGGGCTGAAGACTTCAGTGGAGGAAGTAACTGCAGATATGGTATAAATAGCAAGAGAGCTAGAATTACATGTGGAGCCTGAAGATGTGATTACATTTGCCGCAGTGTTATAATACAAATTCAATGAATGAGGAGGTGTTTTTATGGATGAGCAAAAAAAAATGGTTTCTTGAGATGGAATCTACTCCTGGTGAAGCTGCCATGCATATTATGGAAATGACAACAAAGGATTTAGAATATTATATAACCTTAGCTGATAAAGCAGTGGCAGAGTTTGAGAGGATTAACTCCAATTTTGAAAGAGTTTCTTCTGTGGGCAAAATGCTGTCAAATAGCATTGCAGGCTACAAAGAAATCTTTCCTGAAAGGAAGAATGAACAGATATAGCACACATCATTATTGTCTTATTTTAAGAAATTGCCACAGCCACCCCAACCTTCAGCAACCACTACCTTGATCAGTCAGCAGCCAACAACATTGAAGTAAGACCCTCCACCAGTAAAAATATTACTCTCTGAAGGCTCTGATAATTGTTAGTATTGTTTAGCAATAAACTTTTTTTAAAATTAAGGTATGTAACTGTTTTTTTAGACATAATGTGATCGCACACTTAATGGACTACAATATAGTGTAAATGTAACTTTTACATACACTGGGAAACCAAAAAATTTGCATGACTCACTTTATTGTGATATTCCTTTTATTGCAGTGGTCTGGAACCAAACTTGCAATGTCTCAGAGTTATGCCGGTAGAACTTCCCATCATTGCTGAAAATTCTCTTGGACAGCACTGTTATAGATGGTTAACTGTAGAGAGTTTGAAAAGAGTACAACACAATGTCACTTATAGTGTATGATAGGCCAATCCAGTGTGTAATAGCTAAAAGTACTTGTTTCATGATTTACTTGAGTTCATAAGCAAACTTATAATCAGTTGTGGAAAATGATCAGGTCAATGTCTTTTTATGTTTCTCCCCTTCCCTTTCTCCATCTACTTTTGCCTTCTCTAATATTTTTCACTTTTGAAATTTCGGTTAATCTTTGTATCTTATTTATTTTCTTGTGTGTGCGGTGCTCAATTGCATTTTGTAGTGTCTGTTGAATGCTTACTGTGCAGCATGCATTGCATTAGGCAGCTAAAAAGGAAGACCCAGATGCTGTGTGATAATGAATCAGGCAGGGACAAACACATGTTTCCAGAACCCAATCAGAGTAGAGAATGAGCTCATCAGACCATATGAAGTAGCCAAAGCAGGTATTACTAATTTAACTGTGTAGATTAAAAGATGGAAATTTATCTTGAGGTGTAAAATGACTTACCCAAAGTAATGCAAATGATGAAAAGGTGCCCTCATACTGAAATGTATGCTTTTAACTGCAATCTAGTGCATTTTCTAATCTCTCTATTACCATCTCCAGAGCAGAAATTGTTTTATGCTAACTTCCTAATTTTTTCTGACATCTACCAAGGAACTATCAAATAAGCTATGTGCCTTGCATGCATCAACATTCCCTTTGTTTTAAGTTTAATTTTCAGAATTTTCTTGAATAAGGACAATTATATTTGTGTTTTTACATGGACTCCTCTTCAGAGCTCTGAGCTAAGTTGTAGAAGGTCCCTGGGTTGAATTAATCTGTGCTTTGAACACTTAGGGGTTGTCAGAGCTTAAATGCAAATGAAATGAATGTTCTTTCTGTATACATATATATATTAAAAAATAGGTCTAATTCTTACTTACTGGCAGATGAATAAAATCACACTGTTTGCGGGCAATCAGGACAATATCAGTAGCATGCAACTGTTCAGTTTTGACATTTCCCATGCATTTCTGTATAACAGCACACAATTCACTTAGGCACACCTAAATCCAGATGTTATCCTAACTCTGGGGCTTATAGATTTCCTTTTTACAGCAGCCCTTGCTTGGGAATTTGGCGACACCACCCCATCAGTCAAGTGGCTTTAGCTGAGCCAGTTACCATCACGGTATCCGTCAGTGCTCCACTCACACCCTATGCCACTCACTAGGGCCTCTTAAGAAAGTTAGCGTGATAGAGAATTTCCCCTTCACATACAAGTTATCAGTCCAATGTTAATTTTTATGTTCTGACAGGCTCTCAGATACTCTGTGCTACTTGCAATTCTTTTAGTCCCAAATTGTGTTAAAGTAAGATGGCACTGCATTTACTTATGAAATAAATCTAGCCAGAGATTTTCCTTATCTTTATCAATATAAACTCATAATAATGCTCCATGTTTCTACATACTTATCACTAAATTTATCATACAGGGTTTAATCTACTGAAATTTTGGGGGGAAACTTTTTTCCCGTTCTTCTCGGAGCACTGCCTAATTGCGCCATCCTCTTGATTTGTCATACTCTCCCGCCCAAACAAACAAATAAAAACAAAACAAACCAGCAAAAATCCTCTCTTTTCTACTTTTAGTGGTATGTACTCCCTTCTAATTCATCATTTTTCAAATTTTAATTTTATTTATGGGGTGCAATGTGACGTTTCAATACATGCATACATTGTGGAATGATAAAATGAGACTAATTAACATATCCATCACTTCAAGTACTATTTATTTGCAGTGAAAGCATTTTAAATTCTCTGTTTTAGTTATTTTGAAATATACAATGTGTTATTAACTGTAGTCATCTTGCTGTGCAACAGATCACCAGAACTTATTCTGTTAACTTTGTACCCATTGACAAATGTCTCCCCTTTCCCCAATCACCTCCTCCCCCAGCCAGCTTTGGAAACGACCTAAGTGTCCACCAACAGATGAATGAACTTTTAAAATGAATATGTATACACATGGAATATACACAATGGGATACCATTCAGCCTTACAAAAAGAGGAAATTCTGTCATTTGCGACAACATGTGAATAAGCCAGACACAGACATAAATACTGTATAATCTATACATGGAATCCAAAAATATCAAACTCATACAAGTAGAGTAGAATGGTGGTTACTAATCCATCAATTTTAATTTGGAGAATTTTCTCCTTTGTATCTATAATTCGTTTGTTCCTCTCTTTCAAGGTTTTCCTTTAGTGTCTTAGAATTCAAAGATTCTCACAACTTAAAGCACTATTCATAAATTTCAAATATACCATTCTTGAGTAACAAAATGCATTTATGCATTGAATAACATATAGCCCATTATAGTGAAATAAATGAATTTTTTTAAAGCAAAACACTTTCTAGCTGTGAGGCTTTGGGCAAATGACTTTATCATATTGGACTTAATGTTCTTACCTAAAAAAATTAAATGGAACAATAAAAAAAGAAACCTATATTGTTGGTGTTTAATTTCTCTCAGTAAGTTTTCTTTTAAGAGTCTAGTAAGAGAAGCTCCTACTGGAGGGGGAGGGGGCACAAGGGCAATGTAACCTAAACATTTGTACCCCCATAGTATGCAGAAATAAAAAAATAAAAAATAATAAAATAAAATAAAATATTTAATTAGAATTTTAAATTGACAACAACATAAAGAAAAACATAGTAGCTGGTAATTTTTTCCTATAGGTTGTGAGAGAAATCATAAATTAAAATATTATTTTCTAGAATATGTTATCACTAGAGAAAGTGATTTTGGAAAACAAAAACTTTGGGCCATTTTCTGGAGGACTTTTATGACTTTGTTAAAAAGACTACAGCTGCAAATTTTGCAAAATAAATTCTGATACTAGCTATAAAAAATAAGGGAAAACCCTTATCCGTTCAACTAAAGAGTGAATTTATGCCGTTAAAATATATCCCAAGCTATATTACGTAGCGTATATTACGTAGAAAATACCACAATATCCTGGCCTGGAAATTGGATGCATACATAAATGGCATTTGTTCTCATTTCAGCTGGAATTTTTTGTATTTGTTCTTTGGCTTGAGAATCTTTTTATAGAGTGAAGGAATACAAAGCAGACTTTCTCCAGACCAACCTTCTAACTCACATGTCTCTCTCCTTCATAGGCACAAACCATATTTTAACTAGCCAACTTCACATTATTTAAAAAAGTATGTATCTCAATCACATGGAGATATGTGGCTCTTAGTATTCAAAAAATAATTTTGTATACAATAAAAGAACTCTAAATCTGAGTTATTACTTTTAGAATATTTTAGAAACCAAAGGAGCTAGACTACTACTTTAGAGAATTTTCTTCCAAAGAAATTTACTCACGTGGTCTATATATTGGCTAACTCAATCTCATTGTGAGGTCAGCTTAAGTCTCAGGTACCCCATGAAACCTAACTGACTATATAAGCTCACATTACTCTATGAGTATTTACAACACCCGAAGGCCATTGTCATAGTACTCTGTCTCATTATTTACCTCTTTAATATGGCTCTGCTCTCTATAGAGAAAATGTGAGATCCTAAAATGCAGGACTTACTTATTATATGTCTTTGACATCAGCAAAGTACCAACTAGACAATAATAACCCTCTACCAAATATAAATTTAATCAAATTATGTTGGAAAAATTGCTCATGAAAAAGAGAAAAAAGCCTGATAAATAGAAAAAAGGAGCACATTAACATAAATTATTTGCTTTTATTAATTTTGATCACATGACTTCGCACTTAGTTGGTATGTAATCATTACTTATTAATGCACCATGAAAGATCTTTTTTTTGTCTCTGGTTCTATGTTTGGGAAAATGTAATTTATACTTACCATCAATTTTTTGATAATAGAGTATCCATTTAAAAAAACTGTGTCAGAATACATCTCATTTGAAAGTGGCAACACAGTGTTTACTAACTTATGTGAAAGCAAATGGGTTCCTCTACTTTATAAAGTAACTTTAACCGGGAAGACGGTGAGTTTTTGCATCCATAGATAAATTCTGCTAATCTCAGATATGATACTGAGAGAGGGAGCAATCTGCTTTTCTGATATTATTTAAATAACACAGATTTCTAACCTGCCCTGTCTCAAATTTAGGAGAATGGAGTCAGTATCTTCTGAGGTTCTTTCTCAGCAAAAACCATTGGAAATTAAAGGGAGACTGGGAAAATATAACTTTGCTGTAGCTTGAACTTGTGCAGATTAAAGGAGGGACACAGTTCTAAATAAACTCTCCTCTGGCTAAAGTCCAGTGTTACTCTACGCCAAATACCTTTTTTTTTCCCTGTAAAGTGAGAAAAAAAGTTTTTTTTAAATGAGGAAAAATTATTTTCATTGAAAAGGAGTTTTATTCATCTTGCCATAATTGTGATAAATTTCACTAAGCTCACATACTGAAGTATCTTAACCTCAAAGCTTATTTATGAAATTTTTTTCTTTCACTTTTATTTTTATAAAAACTCTAATTTACCTAGAATGACTGATGATTGAGCAATTTCCCACCACAGCTATAGACCTATTAAATGCCAAAAAAAAATAAAAAAATACAAATAAAACAAGCCAAGAATGGATGGGTAAAATGCCATTGGCAAATTTTTATTTACAAACAATAACAAAATAGAAACATTGTTTTTTATCTCTGTGAATATTTATATTTTCAATATAAAGTGAAGTTATGAAGACATGCCCATCTGTTTATTTTTTAAAATCCGTAGCGTCAACAGTTTAAAAGTTTCCAGTAAAAACCAGGAATGAAAGCATTCTTGTGGGATGTAGTCAAATCAAGGAATTCTGTCCAGATCTCGGAAACAAACAAAATCTTTGGCTTATTTTCCAGAAGAGCTTGGATCACGCATTTAATTTTTATAATTTACAAATACTCTTTCAACAGGATATACATATAAATTATGTAAATATATATATTTAATAGAAGCTTAGTACTAAAGAGACATCATTTAGTTTAATGGCTATGAAACCTTGATGACATAAAGCACAACCTAGAAGCTGATGGTGTTGACTGTGGATAGACTACCAGCATGAGAGCAGGAGGATAGTAAGACTAAGAAGAATTATCCTTATTGGAGTATTGTTTACTGGGACTTGGCTATGAACATGCCACTAGAGAATATGAACACATGCTTGGTCTCTCTTCATCCTGTTAGTCTGTGATCCACCCTTCTCTGCCCCATCTGGGCCTCGGAAGGCTAACTTCTGCAAACGTCCTCACCATAGCTTCCTTCCCAGCTGGCTTCTGCTTATAATCACCAGTGGTGCTAGTGGATTGAGATAGGAAGGTGAGAGGAGAGGTCATTGTGCATTTCTCTCCCCTCCCTCCCTTTATCAGCACCTTGTCCCTGATAATAATTCTTTTCCTTGTTCCCATTAGAAAGCTGCTCTTTTGCAAATCTCATCATCGATGAATGCTGGCACACCATTTCTTCTTTTCGTCCCTTTGCTCCCACAGGAGGAAATTACTTTCCGGTGTTGCTAATCTCTGGGTACTCCACCATGCCTTGTTTGCTTCTTTTACTATTCCCATACCTCAGGAAGTACATTAATTTTTTTCATTTGAACCATCTGGTGCGAGTTCTGTGTCCTGTCTGGACTCTAAACAATAAAAATAGCTGCATTCTTTAAAAGTAGATATCCACATGCAGAAGAATAAAACTGGACCTTTATCTCACACTGTAGACAAAAACCAATTCAGAATGAATTAAAGACTGAAGTCCTGAAACTGTAAAACTACTAGAAGAAAATATAGGGGAAAAGTTTGACAACATTTGTCTGGACGATGATTTATTGGATATGGCTCCAGATGTATGGGTAATAAAAGCAAATATAGGTAAATAGGATTGCATCAAACTAAAAACTTCTGCAAGGCAAAAGAAATGATTAACAGAGTAAAGAGACAATTTACAGATTAGGAGAAAATATTTGCAAATTATATAGCTGATAAGGAGCAAATATCCAACATATGTAAGAAACTCAATAAAAACTCAAATAACTCAATCAAAACATGGGCAAAGGACCTTGCTGTGCTCTGAATATTCCCCAAAATTCAAGGGTTGAAACTTAATCACCAATGTGATAGTATTAAGAGGTGGGACTTTAGGAGGTAATTAATTTGTGAGGACTTCTCCCTCACGAATGGGACTAAGGACCTGATAAAAGAGTCTTCACACGGCATTCAGCCTTTTTTGTTCTGCCTTCTGCCATATGAGGACACAGCAACAAAGCACCGTCCTACTAGTGTCTTGATTTTGAACTTTATACCCTCCAGAACTGTGAGAAATAGATCTCCATTACTCATAAATTACCCAGTCTGTGGTATTCTATTATAGCAGCACAAATGGACTAAGATAAATGTCAACAGACATTTCTTAAAGGAAGACATACAGATATATGTATATATAAGAGGCTAACAGACATATGAAAAAATGTTCAACATCTCTAATCATCAGGGAAATGCAAATTAAAACCACAATCAGATACCACCTAACACCTGTTACAATGGCTATTATCAAGAAGATAAAAACAAATATTGTTGAGGATGTGGAGAAACGGGGACCCTGGTATACAGTTGGTGAGAATGTACATTAGTATAATCATAATGGAAAACAGTTTGGAGGTTTTTCAAAAAAACTAAAAACTGAATTACCATATTATCCAGTAATCCCTCTTCTGGGTGTATATCTAAAGGAATTGAAATCCTTACATCAAAGAGATACCTGCACTTGCACGTTCATTGCAGCACTAGTCACAACAGCCAAGATCCAGAATCAGCCTAAGTGCCCATCAATGGATGAATTGATAAAGAAAATGTGGTCTATTGTGGTCTCTGTATATACACAATGGAATACTATGCAACCTGAAAAAAGAAATAAATTCTGTCGTTTATGACAATATAGATGAACCTGGAGGATCTTATGCTAAGTGAAATAAGCCAGGCACAGAAGGACAATACTACATGATCTTACTTATATGTGCAGTCTAGAAAATTTTATCTCATAGAAGCAGAGAGTAGAATGGTGGTTACCAGAGGCTGGGGGTGGGGAATGGTAGGGTAATGGGGAAAGGAGCAATGTTGATCAAAGGGAATAAAGCTTCAGTTAGACAGGAGAAATAAGTTTTAGTGATCAATTGCACAGCATGGTGGCTATACTTAATAAAAATGTATATTTCAAAACTGACAAGGGTAGATTTTAAGTGTTCTCACCACGTACACAAAAAATAGGTAGTTGATGGAATAGATATGTTGTTTAGCTTGATTTAATTATTCACAATGTATACATATATCAAAATATCCCATTGTACCACACAAATTAAAAGCATTTAAAAAGTGGATATGTGCACAATGTGAAGAGGAAATTGGGCTTTGCTTATTTGTTTACTGTCTCACTGGCTATAGGTAATTAAGTTTAAGTCATTCAATCAATATAAGTTATGGAAATTAAAAATGAATTTATGCTTATTACTATTATACTTTTAAAAATGGATAACATAGAAAAATTAAGTAGGAAAGGTATTTCAAAGTAAACACAACATCTAGCAAATAAAAATAAATGAACGAGTAAATAGGAAGGGAATAGTATTAACATTCCTGATCAATTGCAATGCATCAGCTGCACCTCTATGAATTAGGTACTAATGCTGCCTCCATTTGCAAACATGGGAACCAACGTACTGAGGAGTAAAGTGACTTGCCTAAGGTCACACAGTTATGGAATGGCAGAGGAAGAATTTGAACTCAGGTAGACTGGCTCCCAGGTCTCCACTCCTAACCACTGAACACTACTATCTCTTGGAACTGAGACAGGAAGTGAAGGGAAATACCATTTATTGAGTACTTGCTTTGTGTCAGGAAGTGCACTAGATGCTTTCATGGATACCATCTCATTTATTGCCCTTTGGCAGCACTTAACACTGTTGTCCATTCCTTATTTTGAGAAACACTTTTCTTTCTAGGTTTCTATACCACCATTTGCTCTTCTGCTTTTCCTCCTCTTTCCTGGCCACTTTCTCTCTCATTTTCCTTTGCTGGTTCTTTCTTGTCTATTCAACCTCTAAATGTCCAAGCATTTTGACCTTCCAACTTGCTTCTATTCTTCCTGGTCGAACTCATCCAATAGAGTCGCTTTAAAATGTCAACTATATGTAGATGACTCTGATGTTTTTATTTCTAACTTGTTCCTTCTCCTAAATGTCATACCTGTATGTTCAATGGCCTCCTTGACGGCCCCCTCTGGGTGTCCAGTCAACATCCCAAACTCAACATGGCCAGAGAATTCCTAATTCATTTCTTCCTCAACTTGCTTCTCTCTCTGTCCTCTCCATTAAATAGTGTCATTATCTATTCTGATGGATTAAGCCAACATTGAAGAACTATTCCTGGAACACTCATGCTTTCCTTCCCGAAAATCTAGTCACTAGTAACTTCTGTCAGCATTGATTGCATCCAGAATGTACTCCAATCTATCCACATCCCTCTCTGCTCACTACCTTCGTCTTTGGCCTCAGTCACTGTGGCAGTTTCCTTGCTCTTTCAAGTCTTGCTGTCCTTCAAGGACTTCTACACATAAAAGACAACATGATTATTTAAAACATATCATGCCACTTGACTGCTTCAAACCCTTTATTGGTTTCCAGTTGAAATATAATCTGACTCCTCCTTTGCATGGGAGCAAAATTACCTAAACTGTTCTCTGTTGAATGAATGAATCTTATCCTAGGAACGCTTGGTCTTATGTTTTTATAGCAGATCTTTCAGGTGGCTATTTGTATGCCACTTTTTGACAAAGTGCAAATGGAGGCAAGGGGGATGATGTTATTTTCTTTTCTCCTTCAGTAGATTCTGAAATCAAATTTTAAGTGCCCTTGACTAACGGTAATATATAATAAGTGGCCAACATTTTCTGAATTACTAACAATGTGTTAGGCATAGTACTATGGTGGACATTTCTCATGTATTAGCTTAATAATTCTTCATAATGACAGTTTAAGGAAAGTGTTGCCCACATTTGATATTTGAGAAACAAGCTTCCAAGAGTGTAAGCAACTTTTTCAAAGTCACCATGCTGGTCAGTGGAAAGGACTGACATGATACCAGGTCTGTAAATCCAAAACTCACAGTCTTAACCACGGGGCTACACCTCCTCCTCAAAAAGACAGTGCATACCTTTTTTTTTTTTATTCCTCCAAGTTATTCATATGCCTGAATTCGTTTTCTCTTTCAAAGAATGCAAACTTCTTTGCCAGGAGTGGATATTATACAGACTCTGTGTTTGTAGATAAAAGGCAAAGAGAGCAGTTTTGTTCAAAACCGAGTGACTGTTCTATTTCTCCTTGGCTTGTACCAAAACGATTACCAAAGAGCCCTTAACTGTAAAATGCAAAGCAGGAGGACATTTAATATGAATAATTAAAGGAAATTTTTTGAAGACAGAAACTTTTTATTGATATCTTCTAAATTGAGCTTGTTATAATTTCTAATCAGTCAGAATTTATAATTTAGAAAAATTACAAAAAAGAAATATAATCATTTATACATGCAATTATGCTCAATACTCTTTTTACAAAGAAAAATAATTTCATATTAAATAATTTTGATTTGCACGGGGAGGAAAAATCCCATAAATATTGTTAAATACTTAACACAGTGATAGACATGCAACATGAAACCAAAATTCTACTAAACTGGACATCAGAGTGATAAGCCTGTATAAGAGCTCCATCTTGTTCATGCTGGAAAAGAAACACATTGTAATTTCTAATTTAAACAACAACTCTTTACAGCTGCCAGAAATTTAGTTTACTATACAGCTTGCTGCTTTGGCAACAGTGAGTACATTACTATGTTGCTCCAAGTGAATCTTTTACAGAACTGTTTCCTTTTAATGCCCAAAGAAATCAGAAAAGAAATATATTATCCTGTTTATTCCAACAAAATCATGAATCAAGTTTTATTTCCTTTCTTGCCCTGTAAAACTCCTATCATTAGAAAACACTACCTGTAAGAACCCCAATTACCCTGATTTGATTAATTCACGTTGTATGTCTGTATCAAAATATCACATGTACCCTATAAAGAAATACAACTGTTATGTACCTATAATAATTATAGATAAATAAATAAATACATAAAATTTATTGAAACTTTAAAAAAGAAAGAA
>RJWJ010037632.1:0-15428 GCA_004363605.1 Indri indri
AACATTTTAAGTTTCAATTCAGCATTTATTCCAGGTAACAGATTCTTTTTACAGCCTGAAAAGCCCGTTTATTGTGGTTTGTAATACGAGATTTCAAAATTAATGTAAGCCCTTTGAAGGGTATTTATTTTAGCATTTACCTAGCAAACATTTGGGTACTGTCTGAGTGCCTAAAACAAACCATGATAGCTAAAGCTGATGTCATGGGGATTTGCTTAGTTCATTAGTTTCAGTGAAAATGTGTCTTCCTGTAACACGTTGGTATTTATTGAGGAAATTAGATACTTCGAGTTTGATGGATCTCTTGGAAGCTAGTGGGAAAATGTTTTTGAATACAGAATTAGAGCCAAGATCATTTTACTCATTAAAACTTCTCTGAGAAATTATTTTCATTGATTTAATTTATTCTGCTTTTAAATCATTTAAAAAGGTTGTGTGCAGTCTACATAATATGGTGATGATGTACGGTTCTGGTCAGCTTAAAGAACAACATTTTTGACTCAATTAACAGGAGTTAATGAAGTGAGAGCAATGCATAAGCGTGAAAATTGAAGCTGTAGCAAAAGGCTGGAATTTGAGGCAAGTTTGAGGTAATGGAAATTCCCATTTCAGGCAATGTGTTTTCACTAAAGATAGCTTTTTTGAGAAGACTGGTTGTTAATATGGATTGTTAGTAATAAGAGTTTTAATGTGGGAAGGGAAAATGGCTACATATAGACAAGATTTATTGTCCTATACCCTCTTGCCTATTTGATGTAACTGTGCCCACGCCCTCCTGGGATGGGGTACTCTTATCACAGCACTACTATGATAACGCTGAAAAAGAAGAGTTGAGGTCACGTGGCTAGGAAGAGAAGTCCCTGGATGCTCTTATGGAGGACATATTCAATTTTTTGTGACTTTAGGAACTCGCTTGATATTCCTAGGACTCGGTTACCACAAATGCCAGACAAGAAAGTTCAACCAGATGCTTTCTAGAACCCCTTCTACATCTTCTGATGTGCTATGACTTCAAAGACAGCGAGATAGATCAGATGAGGACCATCTCATCCTCTCACCACCAATTCCTCCAACACACTTTGCCAGAATCTGCTCCTCTTACTATCTCAATAGTAACAATAATAATAAATCTCTCTATAAGATCAATACAAGTTCAACATTTTCTACTAGTACCCTGGATCTAGCCTATTTATTCTAGCCTTTGACAGAACTTCATGCTTTGAATTATTCTTTTTTCCTTTTTTCCTGCATCATCTGTTTCTTCGTAGCCACTCAGCAACTAAAAGGAAGAAGCTGAGGCAAATTAACATAGGTAGAGAGTTCATTTGGGCCAAGCTTGAGGATTGCAACCCGGAAACTTAGATTCAAGTTGCTCTGAATATACACTCCAATTAACAACAGTTACAAGTGGATTTTCAAAGGCAAAACAGGGGGACAGGGAGTGGGCTAATACAAAGTTGTTGGGAATTCTCATTGGTTTACAGAAATAACATGGATTAGTCATTGGCTATAGATTGTATAAATTGTTAAACTATAGGGTGTAGGTTATAGTGTCCTGTGTGGCATTAATAGGTTAGTTTATAGCTACTTGTGGCAATAGCAAGCAGTTTCAAGAGAGGAATATGTAGCTCAAAGGAGGAAGTGAGCAGGACATGATTGTGGTCTCATTTTAATGTCTCTATGGGCTTGATAATTAAAAGGACTTGCATTCCTCAGATACAAGTTCTTTTCTCACACTGGATGCTTGCCATCAGCACACAAACCTACCTTAACGCACCCAACTTAAGACAAACAAATCAACTTTCATGTCACTTCTCATCTATTATCACAACTTTAAAAACTTATCTATACTTGCTGTCTCTGCTTCCTCTTCTCCCATTTTCTCCACAACACATGTTAATTAGATATCCACCTACACCACTGCACTGAAATGTCACTCATAAGAATCTTTGGTTGCCTACATCTTGCTAGAGCCAATGGTCAGTTACCTGCCTTCAGCCTCTTGACCACTTAGTAGCATTTCATTATCATGACTTTGCATCTTGGAACCCTGAATTCTGAGCATCCTTCTACTCACCTTTGCTAGATTTCTTTCTTTTTAACTGTTTTCTCTCTATCTCCTTTCTTGATTCTTCTTCTCCTAGACCACTAAATGTTGGAGCGCCTCAGCATGTATCTCAGTAGTTGAAGAGATAAACAGAATTTTACCACATAGGGATGAAGACAAGAAGGACTAAGAAAAGGAGGAAAGGTAAACATGTTATAAATTTAGAGACACCATAAATAAAGAGACACCAAGAATGTGTCATCCCATGTGTCACAATAGACTTTCTTGTTCTTCTTGGTATACTTTCTCCACAGGGTACTCTAGGGTCTGGAGCTAAACCACATGGTGGCCGATATTTATTCTTTAACTACCTAAATATTGTTGAACTTCTATTATGTAGAAGGCACTGATAAGTGAGATTGTCTTGGATAAATATACCAGAAAATGGAGTTTTCCTTAGAACTAATTAAGGTGCCAGCTATGAAAATAGTGACCTCATTCGTAATGAAGTATTTTTTCCCATGGTATCTCAGTAGACTGCTGGGCATGGGATGATATATAGAGCAATAGTTTAGTTGGTCATAATAGGAGATTAAATCTGTTTTTATTTGTAAAAGTCTTTGAAATCATACTTCGGTTTGAATTTCTTGGATGCACAAGCATTTATATGTATGAGAGCTGAAATTATTGCCAGTAAAAGAAAATATACATTATGTAGATTAGCAAATAGCAATCTTTTCACTGAGCAACATAGGTAAACCTTTTCAGTGGTAAGACTTCTCACTCAGGAAGTCGCAACTCCAGCTTTTACACAACAGCTCTGTGTACACCTGCATCTTCATCCAGGAATGAAATGAGCAAGCTGTAGTTTTTCAAAGAAAAATACATAGATTTACTTTTGTATTTTGGCCAGCTCCTTAGAAATGTTGAAAAATAGGAAACTGTTCAGTTTTGATTTCACTGCGAATTTAGAGTAAGCACAATTTACCAAATCTGAAATTTTTAAGCCTCAACAACTTTTGTCAGGGGAAAAGGGGGTATGTAATAACTTCCCGCCAACATTTGTATGTATCCAGGCAGCTGAGCACACCCCCATGTGACCAGACCTACAGAGTGACTGTCGGGGTTGAGATGTCTGGAGTCCAGCAATGTTTCAGAGGATGGCACCAGGTTGACTTGCCAACCTTCTTTTCAGTACTTGTTATTTAGCTGTTGCTGTTAGTTTTAGTTGTTGTTGAAATTCAACCAGGTTAGTTTTCTTCTGAACGTCCTTTTGAAATGTTTGGTAACAATTTATTGTCTTTAAATCTTTTGAGAAAGGATTTTATAAATGATTTATAAAGTATATCTTAGCTTGAATAAATAATTTAAAAACTTGTCAGACACATACAGGGGGAAGAAGAATCAAAAGTATATTCTTAGTAGGTAAATGTGTTAACACCATATGTAAATTAATATTAAACACCAGAGAGTAACACAGAACTACTAGTTATCCAAAAGAAAAGCCCTAGAGAAATTGAGATGACTTAGAATGGTAGAATTTGTCTGAGAATTTGTCACAGGGAGGTCTTACATCACTGACTATTTATTTTTCTTTTCTTTTGGGTGTATGAGGGAAATAATTAGTAAGAGTGTTATGGAAGTCAAGCAAGGATTTGTCTCTTTGCTTCTGTGGAAGAAACATGGAGCTCAAGTCCTAGGGTATATAGAAGAGAACTTTACAGTAATTCATATTCCTCCCTCTTCTCCTTTCCCTTTCCCCCTTCCCTTCCTTCACTTTTTATTCAATAAATATTGCTCGGATGTTAGGAGTCTGAAAGAGGGGTCAGACTCAAGTCATGTCACAAAGAGGTATGAATCTGATAGTGGAGACATCTACAAAAATACAAAAATTATAGTTAAATGTAAGGATAAACTAGTGGAGAGAATTACTGTTCAACTAGTGACTGTCAGAGCAGACTTGACCAAGGAAGTGATGTTTGAACTGGATCTGGGAAGGTAGTTGGGGAAGGCTTCTAGGCAGGAGGAACAACGTGAGCAAAAGCACAAATGGCAGGCTCTCTGGCTTTTGCAGAGAGCTTT
The DNA here is from genome assembly GCA_004363605.1 of Indri indri. Classification (NCBI taxonomy): domain Eukaryota; kingdom Metazoa; phylum Chordata; class Mammalia; order Primates; family Indriidae; genus Indri; species Indri indri. Next base: position 4,130 of record RJWJ010037632.1, read on the forward strand.
GAATAGAATAGACAAGGCTAAAGTTGTGAGTTGGAGCCTGATTGTCCCTGAACTTGAATGGCATGCTAATAAATTTGGACTATAGATAGTAAGTCTCAAATTATTTTAAGCAGAGGAATTTCTCTGTCAGATTTGTTTCATAAAATTGTATAAATGATAGTTTGTAGGAGGCCAGACTGATGGAAAACCAAAAAGGAAGCTATTGCAGTAGCCCAGAAAGGCTTTCTTCTATTAATATCATGGTGACAGAAGCAGATATGATGATCAAATACTTGTAGGGATTTTATATTATTTAAGGAAATGACAATATAAGCCAAACTTAGTATTTCTTTTTGAATCCTGTATTGACCAAGGCTTTGGCTAGAGAGTCTTCAGTTAGATTGCAGTTCCGTAGGAGAAGATACAGAAAACAAACAAACAAAACAAACGAACAAACAAAAACCCTCTGTGTCTTTACTGACTGATCCAACATTGGCTATTTTAAAAGAGAAACTCCTGAATCTCAGTGGCTTAAAACAATAAAATTTTATTCCTCATATAAAGTCCAAGATGTGGTGGGTGGCTGTGAGGAGTTCTCTTTCTCTGCCATCTTCAGCAAATGGCTTCCCGGGTCATCCTTGGTATTGACATTGTTCAACCTTTGGTAGAAAAGGGGAGAGAGAGAGAAAGTGAAAGATCCCATGGAATGATTTATGGGTTAGGCCTGGAAATGGCATCTATCACCTGCATCTGTATTCTGTCGTGTAACCCAGGCATGTGGTCACCATTGATGGAAAGGGGCTGCAAAATATTCTCTGACTTTGTGCCCAGGATGACAGGGTAGCAGGTTTAGTGAACAACCAGACAGTCTCTGAAATACTGCCAGTGCCAGCACTGATCCTTGGGGAGACTTGATTTCTCAATGGAGATAGTGCCATCCTGAAGATCATAGGCATCATGCATGCTGGCACAAGGGGTTTTTAGGTAGGGAGTCCTCCAAGTAGGGGGAGCCAGCCTACCAGAAATCAAGAACCCAGACTCTTCACCCAAACGCAGACTTTGCCTAGAAGAAGAGATTAGCTGAACAGCCCCTACAGTCTCCTGTTTGGGCCTAATGAACCTGCATTACATTTTGATTTTGTTCTGTAACTGAACCCTGGCAGGCACAAAACAAGAAGGCTTATCTTATATCCTCTGATGTGTCCTCCTGTTATTTCCCTCCACCAGGAACATGCTCAAGAGATTGTGTTAATTTAGGGGAGATTTACAAAACAATACGTAACAACTCAAAATTTATCTTTTTTGTGTTTTTGAAACAGAGTCTCACTCTGTTGCCCAGGCTAGAGTGCCGTGGTGTCAGCTTAGCCCACAGCAACTTCAAACTCCTGGGCTCAAGCAATCCTGCCTCTGCCTCCCGAGTAGCTGGGACTACAGGTGCTCACCACCACGCCTGGCTAATTTTTTCTATTTTTAGTTGCCCAGCTAATTTCTTTCTATTTTTAGTAGAGACGGGGGTCTCCCTCTTGCCGAGGCTGGTCTCAAACTCCTGGCCTCAAGCAATCCTCCCACCTCGGCCTCCCAGCGTGCTAGGATTACGGGTGTGAGCCACAACACCCGGCCTTGAAATTTATCTTTTTCAAATGTGGACATTTTTGTTTTTGCGAATATATTAATTAGACTGTCACTTCAAGGAAGCCTGAGCTGTGCCAGTTTTTGCTCTCTGCTTTTCCCAAGTGCCTTTTAGAGTACCTAGCACACCATTAAGTCTCAATAAAAATAGGTTAAATAAATATATATGTGAATGCACAAAGACTGGAAATGTATATGGGATATGAATTATATCGCTGTAAAATATCCCCCTGCTTTAACCTGTCAACTCCACCCTCTCCATATTAATATGCTGATGAGATTTACATGCAGCTCTCAGCCTATACCTTCCAGCACAGCGCTGTCTGCTGATTCACTCCCCAGGAAGGGTCAGAAACAAAATTACCTAATTATATTCTAGAATTTTATTATTGAAAGTGTTTATTGTAAACTTTTGTAAAATTTTGTTTAAGTTTGATTTGAATTTAACTGTTTAAATAGATGTGTTGTTAAATATAAACATTCTCAAATCTAACTCATCATAAAAAGAGAACAAAGGCTCTTCAAATTCCTATCTTGCAGAAAATAAGAAATTAGGTGCTCTCTTTAAGATCTCTGTCTCTCTCCTCCCATTTTACTGCAGATTCTGGGGTAACAGCTTACATTCCAGAGGTAGCTCAAAAGATCTCTAATGGTCGCCATATAATCTTCACTCACTCCAAGAATAAAAATTACAATTATAACCACCACCACAATGGGTGTGAGGAGACTTAGACACATTTATATGTCACAGAACGTCAAGAATGGAAACTTTATTGGAGCACTATTATTTGAATCTCTGACAAAACATATACCTGGTATTTAAGCAGAGAGAACCTTTCAAACTTAAAAATGCAAACAGAAGTCTGAAAACAACTACAGCCATGACTTTTAAAAATAACTTTTGTACCAAGCAGGGTCTACTGTGGTTGTCCTATTAAAAGAGAATCATTAGTACTGTCTGTAATGTCATAGCCAAACACATTGACCAGAGTGAAAGTTTAGCAAAATGCCTTTATCTCTAGAACATTTGCTTTTGTTTTTGGTGTCCTGTGAAGTAGGATGCTGTGCTCAAGCATGGAAATAATTAATTCATCTCTCCATATCAGACTTACTGTGGATTTTAATAATCCACAGCTCCTGCTATCTGTAGACTGTCTGTAATGGACTATTAATAACTAAAAGCAGCCTATCCTTTACCAGTAGCTGCATTCCACCCATGTACATTTTTATAGATTATGAATCAATTTGTAAAGGTAGAACTCTTAACTTTATAGTAAAACATCTCAGGAGCCATTTAATGGGTAATATGGTTTAAGCCCAAACACACAGACTTAATAGAATAGCTTGGCATAACTGCTTGGAATGAGTAAAGATCTTGGTAAATGGAAGCTCCAGACTAAATCTAAACAAAATTGTCCAACAGAATTTGCACATGGCTCCCACTCTTGCTTCCAATTCTGCTATTATTCCACTCTGACATTCTCCTTCTGCTAGTTCACTTTGTTCCCTATTGAAGTCCTTGGTGGCGGTTGGGTGTAGAGTTTGCTGATATGAGAGATCATACAGGTGAAGCACAAAGCACTCACACTGAAGCAAGATACAAGTATTAACCCTATTTTACAGATGATAATACCAGACCACAGAGAGATTAAGTAACTTGTCCAAGGTCACATAGCTACTAAATACAAAAGCTGGGATACCAACACAGGATTTCTGGCTTTGCTTTTAAAATGCAATGGTCACACATGGTAACAGTGCAAGGTTTATGATTAATCAATAAGTAGTCACTGGACACCAATTAAGTCCTATATTAAGAATACAGATATTTTACATTCAGTGCTAGAACATTGGGCAATGTATGGCCACAGTTTCAGTTATTAGAACTAGTTTTTGACAGTGAAACATTATTTATTCAATTTAAATTTGTTAAATGGGGCTGTTCTATGCAGGGCACTCTGAGCCTGGAGAGTTAAATAAATGATGTTTACTTCAAGGATTGTGTAAGGAGGGAATATGTCATAAATATCTGTTTATGATACAGAGCTCAGAATTAGGAGGTATGAAGAGACAGGTGAACACAAGGAGCCGTAGGATTCAGGGGGAAAGATTAGGGTTGAGGTGAATAGGGAAGGATTTGAGAGCAAAGAGAAACTCAGTTTAATTTTGAAGGATGAGTGGCATGTGAACACAATTGGCACAAAATGGCTGTGACGAGGGATGAAGAAGGCTGGGGGAGACTTTCAGAAGAAAAGAGTATAATCACTTTGCTTATTACCTGTCGAGGAGTAGAGGGTAAGCTGAGGCTGGATGAGTAAGTTGGCATATCATGGAGGACCTTGAGGAGAAAGAAAATCCAACTATCATCTATTGAGTACTTAAGATACTAGGCATTTTATATGCCTCTTCTCACATAAGTCTCACAACGACATGTAGTTATTGTGTTTTCTGTTCTACCAAGGAAAAAACTGAAGCCTGTACAGACCAAGAAACTTTCTCAAGGTCATTTAGTAATATGCTAGGATTTGAATCCAGCCTTGCTTGGATCCTAGCACATGTTCTTTTCATTCCATCATAATCCTTCTTCTGAGGGCAACGTGGAGACATTAAAGATTTCTTAGGAGAGTGCATGGTATCTGGCGCCAGTTTGCCTAATGAGTCAGAAGGAGGCAAGACTGGACGGTACCGATGTCCTTAAGAAGGGCATTGATAGGTGAATGGAGAATAAGAAATCAGCCGCAGGACATGGTGGAATTAAACTCTTCAAGGTTTAGTACTGCTTCAGTTTTACAGCAGTGTGGTGGGAGGCGCTGGTAAACACTAACTGCGTGACCTGTTTCTAGCTCTAAATTTTGTGGTTGAAAATCATCCTGCTGAAGGTCTTTGTAATTCCCAACCTTTCCTTGAGCCATTGTCCTCACTTCCACCTTCTTATGGGGTTTTGCATTAGAAACAGAACTATATTGCACTAAATAAAATCTACCCATAAACTCCTGGCATTGACTTTTCAATGGAATGTGTGTCCTTATAGATGTCAGTTTTCCTTGAGTTGGGATCAGTACCCTGTAAATCCCCAAATACAGAATACTATGTAAATGCTGTCCCGAGGACCAGAGGAAAGAAACTGGAAGAGTGATTCTCAGGCAATTGTGGAGAAAGCAAGAAGAGTGGGGGGGAAAGTGTTTTAGTTTTGTTTTTAATTCCAGCTCAATCTCACTTTGTATGTGCCCCTATGGTCAGAAATAATGGCATTGGCTATCCTAAGAGCCCTTAGTCAAGAATGAAACAGGCTCTTAGTGTTCCATAAAGGTGATTGAAATAAAACAAATCATGTGATCATTTCTACACTCCCTTTCCCTATATTTCTATCATGTTCGTAGGTGGATTTTGGTTTACAATCTCTTCTTTCTTTTCTGAAGTTTTTATAAGCATATTCACCCATTTATGAGACAGTGGAATAAAACAACACTGAACTGTAATTTGATATGAAATCTTTGTGTTTCCCGTGGGGATATATTAATACATCATCCAAGTAAGTGGAGATCATAGCCTAAATTAGGCCCTTGTGACTAAGATGCAGTATATCATCCAATTACTTAAAAACAGAGGGCTGACTGAAAAGCAATGGCAACTATTAAAAAAAAAAATGGGAATTAGAGCAATTGAGAGAGAAATACTTGCAGGAGTCACTGACTATTTAAAAAATCCAGGAAATTTTTCTCTTAAGTCTGATTTGGCATTCGTGGTTCTTCTAATTCCCGCAAAATTAATATGTGAATTTGAACAGATTTTGTGTTCGCTGGCAACCTCCAGAAACTTGGCGGCCTTGGCTGCTGAATGAGTTGCAAGTTAGATATGAGTGTCCTTACAAATTTCAAGCCTAATTTTAAAATAGATGCCCTGGATTAGGATTTAGCCAAATACTTCATTGGTGGCAGGTATTGTATTTTTCTATGGCCACTTCTTTCCCTTAACATCCAGGCATTTAGGAAACTCCAAAGCAGTGAATTTCAATAAATTGGGGGCTTCCAAAGGCTGCCTCAAGGCAACCATTTCCAGCTATTTGTTGCAAAACCGCATTTCTCAGGCATTGGATTAAACTTAAGCAAAATGTTCTCATCAAAATGTTCTAAATTCTCAAGTTCAGTGACTTAGGTAAAGCCATTTTTTAGAAGAAAATTCTTGATTTTGTCCAAAGCCTCAATATCTTAGCTGTCCAAGATTCCTCTGAATTTCTTCCTTAACATCTCATACCTGGGAAAGTTTCTTTTTATTTTTCCTAAAAATGGAAGCAAACACATTAGGATTACCCAGTGTAACTTATTTAGAGTCATGATGGTACCCTTTGGCTTTGCAAAATCTCAGATTATGAGCATGAATCGTCACTCCCACAGTGTGAAAAACAAGAAGTCAGATTTGTAAACGAAAGCATGCTGTGAAGAGAGCATGGTATGGTGTTCTTGCAGGATATTTAACAAAGGTCATGAATGTATTTGTGCTGGTACTGTAGCAGGCATTCAGTTTTCCTTTCACATTCTAAAGACCCTGCCAGGATGAGAAGGCCAGCAGTAGTGGTAGTGAAAACAGGTGGCAAGTGTGGCTGGAGGGATGGGAGGCAGATGCAGTGTAGGTGAGTGATGCTGGAGGTGGAGGAGACCAGTGAAGTAAGGATATAACGACAAATAGGAAAATGTCACTTTTTCCAATTCTGGCAGTTCAGAGCTTTCTCATTCCTTTAATCTTTGCCTCTTTCAACATGACATTATGCCCGGAGATGTAAGAAGGGAAAGGATCTCTGTGACTAAAACAAATGACCTTTCCAATTTTCCACCCTCTAATGTTATATGATAGCTATGTGCTTTTGATGCTGCCTGGTGCAGCTGTGCTAGGAGTCTCTTACTCATGGAGACTGGCTTTCTGGAGTACAGTTGCCAAACACATACTGAGCACCTACTATGTGCACTAGCTGTGTAAAAATGTAGGTTACACAGACCTACCACTTAAGGAACTCACCATCAGTAGGGAAAACAGACATGAAAAGATAATGATGCCATTGTGACACAGGTTGGGGGATAATAGAGGCAGGCCCGCATTGCTGCAGAAGTATAGGGTAGGAAGCTACTGCAGCCTCACCAGCTGCCACAAAGCAGATGCTGCCTGTCTGAGCCTGCTTCTTCTCTGTGGCCCAGCCTTTGTCCAAGGGAAGTCTTGGGTAACAGGAAGTGATCCAGAAAAGTAGTTTTCAAAGCAGAACTTCCACAACTGGGTGTGCATTGTTGGTATCTAGTAAGAATGCCCTCCTGCCCCAATCCATTAAGCTAAAAGGACAGCAGGGAAAGAAGGAAGCCACAGTGTGCCACTGTGAAGACTCTCCAGCAGAAGTCAATTGTTTTCTCCCGGAACTAAATCTGGCCTTTGTTTGGTGAATTTCCTTTGTGTGTGTGCCTTCTCTGGTCTTTTCCCAGAGTCCTTTTATTACCAGGGACAGAACACTGTGACCCTTTGCACGGGGTTAAAATAACAACAGTAGCTCAAGTGAGGGTTGATTTTGCTGACCATTTTACATCCTCCCTACAACTTGCTGTCTGTATCAGCAAAGCAGGGGGCCCTACTACCCTCAGCTTCCTGCATGCTGTTGAACTTTCCAAGGCAATTAAATCTCTTTTACTCTTTTAAGTTGATATAAACATTTTGCCCTTTCCATTCCTGAACACCCCCTCTTTTGCCCCTCGCTCCCACTCTATTACCAAGTTTTTTTCTAGCATTCCTGGAACCATTCACTCCCCATTCCATATCACATGTTTGGCCCATGCTGGAAACTGCAAGAGTTTGGCTCATGTAGTTCCTGTAGAGCCCAGCAAATTTTGCTCAGTTTGGGGCATATTTTTATGGGGACAAGGGTCACTGGTACCCATTATCTTGATCTGTAAAAAATTTGATAAATGCTACTTATCTGTACACAGAATAGTGTAGCTTATCACCATCTTGCGGGGTCTTCAACAAGCCAGTGAACAGACATGGACTAAATCTTCTATGTACAAGGTAGTTTGCCGGCCCCTTAGGGGTATGTGTTGAAGAATATGCACTTTCCTAAATTATATTGAGTCAGGAATGACTGAGGTGAATTTGAATTTCCATACTCTCTTGTGCTCTTTTTTTGTGGGGGTTGGGAGGGGAAAGCCTTTCATTCTGTTTTTGATCTGCTGCCACTGTTTCTCTGTCTTTAATACCTCCATCTTCCACAGCCTGATCCAAAATTCCTTTCTTTTATAGCTTCATCAGGTTGAAGGTCAACTATGTGTTAGTGTTGGGAGTGACTGAGAAAGAGAAAGGATGCAGGGAGAGAAGCTCCCAATAGTGACCCTTGCCTGGCATCCTTATACTTGAAAAGTCAGTTTCTACTGCTGAATACTTTTCCTATTCCTTCACCTTTCTCTTTATTCCCATGTTTCTATGGAAAAAATGCTCTTAGCAGAAAAAGTTTGGGTTTTTATTGAAATGTAGATGAATTTAAAACAAAGACCTCACACCCAACACCATCTCTGTGTGCCTCACCCTTCCCTCTGCAGGAGGACCCTGTGAGACATAGTGTGGCAGCTTCTTCCCTTCCCCTCTGCTGTCAACACCATCCTCCTAAGTAGACACACCCATAGGAAACTTCCAAAGGATTGATTGCTTGCTTCAGATGGAGGAGTAACACATGATTCAGTTTCCAGGGAGCCAGAGAAAGGCACAGCCCTGGTGGAAGGGAGACCTCAGGAGACAGTTGTGAGAGGCAGTAAAGAAGTTCATCCCAGGCCTGATTAGGAATTAGAACCATTGGGGTTTAGATATATCCCTGGGACTTAACCTCCCAGGCTCTTCCTCCTGACTCTGAAAACCTGTGCTTCTCAAACTGTCGTGTGCATACCACACAAGCGACCTGGGGTGTTTTGTTAAAATGCAGTTTCAATTTAGTTTGTCTGATCTAGAGTTTGTGATTAGCATTTCTAACAAGTTCCCAGGTGACGCCTTTGCTTCTGGTCTGAGGATAACACTTTAAGCAACAAGACTCTAAACTACCCATCATTATAGAAAAAGAAAGGAATCAGAAGATATTTAAAGTTAAACCTTCCAACCTTTTCAAATTGATTTATGGGTAGTACAGACATCCGTTTTAAAATTCCATCTCTTTCTGCTCTAGTTTTCCCTCTTCCCCTCCTCCCGTGTCTGAAAGGTTGGCAGCAGCTCCATCAACCCTCTCTGCTATAAATGAACGCAAGTTACCCTGAGATGAGGTCACATTTTCCAAAAGCACATTTTTAGTGTGTGGTGAATTGAAGGGGGAGGGTCTGTTTGAATAGTTGAGGCCTGGGAAGTGTATCCTTTGCAAGGCAGAGCAGAGTCTGGGCAGAGTGCGGATTTGAGGACATTCCCTAAGCAGAGGGAGTGGGGAGGCCCAGAGCAGCTGCATGTGCTTTTCTAATCCAGCCTCCTGGATTTATAGAAATAGACTCTGTGCTGGCATGTTTAAGGCATCTTGGTGAACTGAAGTTGGGAAAAAGTCTCTATCATTTCTGACTGAGCTATCTGGGCTTACACCAAAGTCTCCATCATATCTACTGGTACCTAGAAGCTTAATTGTAGTTTAAGACTTTTGAAGAAAGAATGGATTAATCCAGATTATTATCATGATTTCTCGAAATTATATTCCTTATAGATGGCTTTTCAGGGAGAGTACCAATATCAAATACTCTGAATAAAATGAAAATATTTAAAGGTTTCCCAAAATTCATTTGCAAAGGATCTAATTTTAAACTACATATTTTCTCATAAATGTTTACTAAGCACCTGCTGTATGTGGACCTTATGTTGAGCACTTGGGAATGTAGTTGTGAACCAGATGAAGGTAGTAGCTGCCCTCAAGGGACTCCCCACAGTCTCAATCAGGGGACAGTCACCTAACAAGTTGTATTAGTCAGCTTGGGCTGCCATAACAAAATACCACAGGCTGTGTGACTTAAATAGCAGATATTTATTTTCATACGGTTCTGGAAGTTAGAAGTCCAAGAACAAAGTTCCAGCTGATTTGGTTTCTGATGAGGGCTCTCTTCTTGGCTTTCGAATAGGCACCTTCTCACTGCGTCCTCACATGGCCTTTCCACGCGAAAGACAGAGACAGAGAGGGAGAGGGAGAGAGCTCTCTGGTGCCTTTTCTTATAAAGATATGAATCCTATCATGTCAAGGCCCACCCTAATGACCTCATTTCTGTCTCCAAATATAACCACACCAAAATTAGGACTTCAACATATGAATTTTGAGGGGACGCAAACAGTCCATAACACAAGTAAACGCACAAGTAAAACCCAATTGCAAAGTATGGTACATGCCAAAAAGGGCTCTTTTTAGAGCTGTATTCCATGGGATTGCTTTACAAAGATTACTTTTATTATCCACTAAAAACAGAAATCAGAAGAGCCAGGAGGGTAAAATGAGAATGACATTGTATTCTGTATTCTTTTTTTGAACCCTGAGTCTATTTTATTTGTCCTTGCCTCAACACCCACATAATCGTCTTTGACTTCCTTAGAGAATATGATCATTTTGTAAAATATAACTATGGCCGTTGCCTGACTCTTGAAATGTAATTACTAGATGCCTTACATATTTAAGTACTGGACCTTTGTGTATTCAGTGAAACTAGAGAAAGGGAAAAGATAACACTCCGGATAGAGTTCCTTTCTCAAAATTTTGTTTACATTTTGTTTCGCATCTAAGGATCCTTGTTACAATGCATTGAAAACTTTTTTTGTTATGGTGGTTGTTATTTATGTCAAAGGGGTAAAATTAAGAATGCACTCATGTGAATTTCAATTTTTCAAACCAAGTTTTGTAAGTTAAATATAGCGTCACTCATTGGCAGAAGAAAATCAACTTAGAAAAGTTTTAGAAGTTTTTAACCAAACCAAAATTAACTTTTGGTAAATAATAAGGAAACTACTGAATATGAGACCATATATTATGTGAACCTGGTTATTATTTCTAACTCTAAGATGCGCTATTAGAGCTTGTTTATGGTAACAGAGGTCAGTCGGTGTACTCCTTAACATGTGATGGTCGTGTTACACATTCCTGCTTCTACTGGGAAAGGGGAGGGAGTGGGAGGGGGGTCTCCTAACTGATTGAGGCCCCTCCCTCAGAGAACAAGAAAGGTGTGCATTGTGCTTCAACTACTGAAGGGGGGAAAAGGGCTTGAGAAGGTCTAGTGAACATGAAAATTGACTTTCCCATTGTACTTCTTGTGGAAAGATTCTTGGAGAGTTGTGTTCATTTTGGGTCTAGCCTTTTAAGAGGGATATTGAAAAAGGAGTGCTATTTAAGATGGAGAACACAATAAATATGTGAGGAAGCAGGAATATTGAGCTTAATTCCTACCCATAATTCTGGGGGGATTGGGGGGATTGGGGTAACACTGGAGAGCATCTTTGTTTGCCTAATGGCCAGGCAGGTGGAATCCATGAGGGGCTACAAAACTTGGATTAATAGGCGAAAGATTCAAATTCATACATATTATACAATGTGAGAAAAAGCTTTAAAGCAACTAGGACTGACCAGAGATGAATGGGCTGCCTTGAGTAGGAGAGGGAGAGATGTTGGCCTCTCTGTGGAGATCCAGTCAAAGTTTGATGATTGACTGAAGGTATTTACATGACA
>RJWJ010037633.1:0-15426 GCA_004363605.1 Indri indri
AGGCATGCGCCACCATGCCCGGCTAATTTTTTTTTTTTCTATATATATTTTTAGCTGTCCAATTAATTTCTTTCTATTTTTGGTAGAGACGGGGTCTCGCTCTTGCTCAGGCTGGTCTCGAACTCCTGAGCTCAGGACAATCCGCCCGTCTCGGCCTCCCAGAGTGCTAGGATTACAGGCGTGAGCCACCGCGCCCGGCAAACATTCTTGATTAAAGAAAAGGAACTTACGAAGTCTTTGGAAGAGGACAATGTATTGAATAACAATTTATGTGAACCTTATTCTCTATGGAACAACATTCATTCGTTCATTTTTTTCACCAAATATTCAATAAATATCATAAAATGTACAAGGCACGAAGAGATAGAGAGATGAACAAGATAATGGCTTCACTATTCCAGAAGCTTATGAAGAATTTTGTACAGGAGATACTATTTGACTTAGATATTGAAAAAGGGGCTTGAAGTAGAGTTAGCCTCAGTAAGTATCTGGAAGTAGAAGAGGCACAAGGACTGTTTGGGAGTGGGAAGTATCCAGTGTTTTTGGAACACAAGCTTCCTGTAGGGAAGCAATGGCATATAAAGCTAGATAGCAGTGGTTTTATATTCTTCTATTAATAAGTTCATAGGCCTGGTCAATTAAGTAGACATACCAGATAGATGTAACCTCGCTTAACTTTTGTAAAGCTTTTTAACTCATACTTTAGATACTCCTCATCCATAAATTGCAAAACAAATCCTAGGCCAAGCAATTATCAGGTGGGCAAAGAATAAACTATAGAATTAAGTTGATCATTGTCTATCAATGTAAATTTAATAGTATTATTTCCTGGGAAATGGAAGAGGAGAGAGTCAGCAAACTATACCCCAAGGGCCAAATCCAAGCCATCACTTCTTTTTGTAGAAAAAGTTCTTATAGAGCTTGATGATTAAGTTTACAGTGCAGTCTGTGTGAGATGGCTTGCTGACTTTTTCCTCCAATAAAAAATCTTGGTGGACTGGAGGAGAGTCCCCAGCAAATGAATGAAATTCAATAAAGATGAGAATAGAGTATTAAATCCAGAAGGAAAAAAAGTAACTGTACAAATGAGTATCGAAAGGACTAATTTTGTATATAAGTGATACAGAAAAAAGTTGAAGTAGTTACTAGAGTGAGGTAGTCTTATAGATAAGCAAGAGCTATCAAATTGTAATAATAATTATAATAACATTAGTTAACATGTATTAAGAGCTTACTTGTACCTGGTAATACTTTAAATGCTTCACATGTGTTATCTCAGTTAATCCTGACAAAAATGTGATTATTAGGCATATTTTAGACCTGAAGATACTGAGACTGAGATAAAGCAATTGCCCAAGGTCACACAGCAACTGGGCGATAGATCCAAGACTTGAACTTGGCCAGGATAATTCCAGAAGACATGCTTTTATTTATTTATTTTTAACCAATATGCAATATTGCTGCTCTACAATAAATCCCTATTGTTTATCAAACAGGCGTGACCTTATGAGAAGAATTGTGAGTACATAATATGAGCAAGGAGAGTAATTAATCTGCCAGTAGAGGCAAACTGCATAGGATAGCCTGCATGTCTTTAGAAATTATTCCAACTTACTAAATTCTTAAAAATAAGAAGTTTGGTATTTTGAATTTTGGGGATTGGTGGATGGGAGGAGAAAATCTAATTAGTCAAGAAAATTCCTCACTTATTCAACAAGGCGATAGTCCTGATGGGATAAGCAGAAAGGAACCCTGTCTGCTTTCTGCAAAACTTCTGGGCTGCAGAGAACACTGACTGCGGAAGCACTCCTTAACCATGCCTTCCACTCTTTCCCCTAGTGGACAGTGGTGAGGGATTCATCTGGAGATTATTCAAGTTGAGGTAAGTGGGTCTCTGTCTCTGTCTTGGGTTGGGTTCCCTGGGAGGCAGACTCCGAGATGGAGATTTGCTTGCAGCAGAGTTACTGGGGAGTGCTGTCGGGTTCAACAGCTATCAGAGTGAGGGAGGAAGGGGTAGGCAAATGGAGAAGTTGAACTACCGTGAGGCCTCAGCCCATCTCACAGGGAACCTGCACTGGGCTGACCCTTCAGAGCAGTCCTGAATTGAGGCAAGGGGGCTGGACCTCTGTACTTCCACACTGATCAGACAGTGGATACATGCTGTTCCCAGGGAGGGGCGTCACTTTGGCCAAGGAGAATTCCCGGAGAGGGGCTCAGCTGTCAGTCACAAGCAGCTGGCTCTCCTGGAGGCTGGGGGATCAGTGCCTTGTCCTGAGGAGATCTAGGAGGTATATGGTAGTATCCACCACGGTATCTTATCCATGTTATTTTCCCCTGCAAACCTCAGCTTAAAAACTTCAGGGAGGCATCAATGAAGAGTCCTTTAATTCACCTCATAAATACTCTATTCCAAAGTTCCATTTAAATAAGAGAATGTACAAATTTATGATTCTACAGCCTCATGAGATGTTTGTGGCCCCCCGTGGTTTTCCATCTTTCAGCCTGTTCTTCTGCCTTTTGTTCTTGGGGTATGGACATAGCATGTCAACAGAGCGGTTGGGGAATGAGATGCGGTGAGATCAGTTAATGGCGTTACATGTTCTGGAAGGTTCCTGTGTTGGGTGTGAAGTTGAGGTCAATCTCCAAAGTGCCATTACCCTTATTAGACTTGGATTTGAGGTTTCCCCAGAAACGCATTTTACATAGAAATGGGCCAATTACCATCTCTGCCTGGGAGGATTCAGTGTGGGTGTGTAAGAGCCTGAGTTTGGGGGAAATGAACTAAATAGGTCTTTAAGATTTCTTGATTTTTACCATTCTCAAAATTTACCTTAAGGCTAATTCTTGAACGTAGTCTTAAAAAATTAATTTTCTTGCCTGGATTTTCCCTCCACAATCTCCTTAATCAGTTTGACCTCTACTGAATCTGACTCACTGGAACATACAACATGTTTTAATTGGGTAGATGATCAGATCTGCAGAGTTAATGTGTGTAACCTGCATGTGCTGGGAAGAGCATTCTCCTACATAAAGTTCATGACAGGAGAACATAATCTCATAGACTTCGTCTAGACAATGAAAGAATAGCATCTGTGAGTATAATCATGTGTTGCTTAATGATGGGGATACATTCTGAGAAGTGTCATTGGGCAATTTCATTGTTGTGTGAACATGATAGAGTGTGCTTACACACACCTAGATGATATAGCCTACTACACACCTAGGCTATGTGGTATAGTTTATTTCTCCTAGGCTACAAACCTGTACAGTGTGTTACTGTACCAAATATTGCAGGCAATTGTAACACAATGGTAGGTTTATCTAAACATGTCTACGCAAAGAAAAGGCACAGTAAAAATACAATATAAAAGCTAAAAAATGTTATACCTGCCTATGGCACTTACCATGAATGGAGCTTGCAAGACTGAAAGTTGCTCTGGATAAGTCAGTGAAAGGGTTGTGAGTGAATGTAAAGGCCTAGGACATTACTGTACACTACTGTAGACTTTATAAACACTGTATGCTTAGGCTGTACTAAATTTACAACATTTTTTCTTTAATAAATTAACCTTAGCTTATTGTAAATTTTTTACTTTATAAACTTTCTAAATTTCCTTAACTTTTTGACTCTTTTTAAGTAACACTTAGCTTAAAACACAAACACATTGTACAGCTGTACAAAAATATTTTTTTCTTTTTATCCTTATTCTATAAGCTGTTCTCTATTTTTAAAATTTTTATTTTTTTACTTTTCAAAGTTTTTTGCTGAGAACTAAGACACAAACACTCTCATTAGCCTAGCCCTACACAGAGTCAGGATCATCAATATCACTGCTTTCCACCTCCTCGTCTTCTGCCTCTGGAAGGTCTTCAGGGGCAGTAACAAGCATGGAGCTGTCATCCCTGTGGGAATGATGCTTTCTTCTGGAATACTTCAGTGCTTCCTGAAGGACCTGCCTGAGGCTGTTTTACAGTTAACTTTTTTAAAATATAGTTAGCAATATACTCTAAAATAATAATAAAAAGCATAGTATAGTAAATACACAAACCAGCAATATAGTTGTTAGTTATCCTTATCAAGTATTATAAGCTGTACACAGTTGTACGTGCTATACTTTTATAGGACTGGCAGTGCAGTAGGCTTGTTTCACCGACATCACCATGAACATGTGAGTGATGCTCTGCGCTATGATCTTAGGACGGCTGCAACATTACGAGGCAGTAAGAATTGTTCAGCTCCATTATAATCTTCTGGGACCACAGTGGTACATGCGGCCCTTTGTTGACTGGGACGTTGTGTTATGCGGCACATGACTGTGCTTGGGCTATCTCAGGGGAGGGTTTTGGGAGTTATTTAAAAGGGTTCACAGATAAGACAAACAGATTAGGGACAGGAAATAAAGTATTGAATTCAATTGTAATGCAGCTAGAAAAGAGTATCAGGCAGAGGAAATTGGCTAGAATTTTGGAGCTAACCTTTAATTTTCTCAGAAAAAACAAAAGCTTAAGATTAGCTACGTAACATCATATCTAGGATCAACCGTTTTTTTCCTTGCTGTTCTAGGCAATTTCACATACATGAGCTCAGTTAACTATCAGCAAATTTTCGAGTTAGGTACTGTTTACCTTATTTATATACAAGGAAACTGAGACTCATAGAGGTTTTGAGTGATTTGTCCAGGTAAAGCCTGAATTTCTGCTAAGTCTGTACACGGCTGTACGTACTAACTGAGGAAAAGATTGTTTTGATCTCAATTCCAGAAGGGCACAGAAGAATCCAGAGATTTATAAAAAGCAAGTAGATGCTTTAAGACATTCATTCATGATTAACATGGCATTAGTTGCCCATTAAAGTCTTGATTGTTTACTGTCTGGCTAGATCATAGTAGAAATTTCACTTCATTAGGTCACTTACTTTAAAGATCATTTTAAATTCACATGCAGGTCTTGGGAAAAGACTAAGTCAAACATGGTAAAATGGTCCAAAAAAATTTATGATTAAGTAAAAAGTATGACAATTCAAACATAAATGGTGCTGAGTAGAATTATTTTTCCATGGTTGTTGTAATGGAAATCAGAAGATTTGTGGGGGCAGGTTTAGGATCCTGTGAATGCTCATACATGATAGAAAGTAATAGAAAGAGTGGTAGCTTAAATCTGAACTAATTCCACTATCTACAATAGCTTTCTATCTCCTTGAAATTCTAGGTCCCATTTGTCTTAGCCTGATAATTTTTTCTAAATGACAGAAAGATCACTATATTTGAAGTTGGAGTAATGTGATCTAGGCCAGTTCTCTACTTTATTACTATGGTGAATGTTGGCAAGCTATAGAACTTGTACAAGTTTTGGGTTTTCTCATCTTATAATGTTGATCTTGCCTACATCCCTGGTTATTGTAAGACCCAAATAACAAAGTGGATAAAAATTCATTGAAAGCTTAAACTATTATGCAAATATAAATACACTGTTAAAGTGTCTTCAACCTAGTGGAACTTACAATGCTACTTCACACATACTGACATCATGGAAATATTAGATTAACTTTTGCTCAGTAATTAGCTCTAATTTTTGGCAACTTTCGTAAGATAAAATCTGTAAAACTGCCAGTGTCCAGAAATAAAGCACTCTTAGAGGAGGTTTTCAATTGTTTGCATGAAAGATATTTTATATCTGTGGGGCCATGAGTCAATGCTTACATGATCTCACTGTGCACGGGGGCCAGTGTGGCCCAGCCTCTGCGCAGAGTCACATGACACAGAGGCAACACTCCTACTCCTCAAGCTTTGAAGAATGATGTCAATTTTTACTAAACATTTTCTCGAAAGCAGTTAACCCAAGATTTTATTCAGACCAAACAGGAAATATCCCAGAAAGCCTCTCTAGATATTATTATCCCACATGATGTTCCATACTCATGACAGTCACTGAAAACCCCTCTCGTGTCTTTTGTCAATCACGCTTCCCCACCACCACCCTGCTTTCCCACCCACCTCCTCCTGTGAACCTGCCCCACGTAGCTCCTCCAGCTCACAAGAAGTGGCGCTTCCACTTTCTGCTCCCGCCCGCTGGACAGATCACACTATTCTTTGCCAGCACGAGGCTTTACGATTCTCTCCTGCTTGAAAAAGAAACGCATATTTTCTGTCATTCCACTTTTCTTGCAAAAAATTCTCATGGAACATTTCTGGAGGATAAAATTCTTCCCCCTGTACATGTGTAACCAGCGGTTCCTTGGTGAGGTTGACATCGGAGCCGTATGAGGATTTGCATAGAGTCAGAAGCATCATAGCTCTTGCTTCCATCTCTCTTCCTCCTCCAATACCTCATTTTGGTCCCCAGAGGACAAATTTCCATAGTTTATCAATTCAAAACCTGGGACATATTTAACTGAAGTTAAAAGTTAGCCACCATGGATACCATGGGCTTATGGGAAATTAGCTTCCAAAGTCCAAATATATGAGTTACAAATACCTGTTTGGAACATGATTCATGTGTAAGCTGTGAATTATATGCTTACACAAATTGAGGCATCCAATCTCACTTTTTTTTTTTCTGAGAATATGACCAGTGATCATTACCTGTGTATGTGTTCTCATGGGCTTACCCTGTTATAGCAGCTACACAGGTAAGAATAGGCACAGGTTATATATATTCTACCCTGAAGTTCCCTCTTTAACTCTGCTCTTTTCTTTCCATCTCAATCGAGATTGCATATCAGAATGAAAGCGGATGAGAGTGATAACTTTGTATCCACTTTATTTTTTTAAGTATAATAAATGATTTGCAAATGCCTGTGCTTTATTTTTAATAACAGACTACTTTCAGTAAACTTCATAATTGATCAAGGTTATCTTAGTTTTGTGACATTATGGTTGAGAACTGCAGGTGTGGGGTGTGAGTGTAAATTTATAATGTTTTCCTGAACTTCCTTTTCCTCTTCCCTGTAGTCATGCTGGCTATGGAACCAAGAGCAATTACAAGCTTCCTGGTGTTTGCATGGATTGCAGCCATCTATATTTCTCTGCGAAGGGTATATGGAATGAAAGTGTGCATTGCAGAGGCAGTTAAGTGAGCCAGATACAGCAAACCAAGGCAGATAACGATATGGCCTCAGGCCTAACATGGCTGAAGTCATTCCTCCCTGACAAGAGTAACGGCTCTTTTGCCCTTAAGGCCCTCAGTTCCACAGGGCTCTGGGCTGTCATCCTCCTCTCCACAGAACACGTGAGGTCATTAAGAGAAATGCTGATGCCATGCTAGAGGCCATGATCTTCCCTGCCACCAGGTTGCAGCTGACACACGGATGACATTTCTTTGGTGTCAAATCCAGGCAGAGCGTCGTCCTACCCGTCCCAATATCTGTTGGAAATCAGCTCTTGGAAGGAATTTAATTGGTTCTACTTCAATTCAGATAAGACTGAGAGACAAGGATAAAGTTGCCATTGCAAGGGCAATCCTAGATTCCAAATAACCATGGAAGATATCTGTGTACAAAGAACCCTGCAAGTAAGTCTGCATGAACTGTGAACGACTCTAGTTAGATCGTAGTGTAATGGGCTTGTGATGTATCACATGCATGTGGATTTCATATATATGTTTGCATCTCTGGGTATGTTAGTGATGGCCTTGCCAAAAACGAGAATATGGTCATATTCAGTCATTAGAAATTTAATTTCCAAAGTTAGAAACAATATAATGGGCCAAATAATGTATTGTTTCAGGGCATAGATGTTTTTCCTTTCATGCTTCAATGAAGTATATCTTCTCTCCATTCTTTCTGACTCCTCACCAGATAGCATATGATTCATTGCTGGTTCATTTATCCTCCCTTCCTTCAGATGATTCTGCTACTGGATGGATATAAAACACAGAGCAAGACCAGGAAGGAATAGTTCCCCCTACTGCTTGCATAGTGCTGTACTGAGGAAGTCCTTTCCTCACCTGGGCCTGAACTTTCATGAATTAGCAGAGGCCAGTACCCAGATAGGTGCCACTCATCACCATCACCATGACTACCACCGCCATCCCCCCCACCACCGCTCTAGCTGGAACAATCCCCAAGATCCCCTAGGAGGAATATGTTGAAAGGCGCTTTTCTCTTAAAAAATTAAGGTGGGTATAATGCTCTTTTAGGTTTCAAGGAAGAGAGACACACTCAATTAACCTCTGTTGACAGCAGCTTATTATAATAATACACAAGGAAATAAATTAACACAAAAAATTGTCTCCACAATTTTTGACAATTAAGTGACTTCCACAGTTAAACTTCATGGAATTGGACTGTGGTCCATCCATTACAGAATAAATAGTAGCTTCAAGAACCAAGGGCATCTCTAGTATCTGCTCCCTCAAAGTCAGGTCTTTGCTGCTCCTGACTCTCGACACTGTCATTCCAAGGATTTAGCTTCCACCTGTCTCTGCTTGTATTTCTTTTACCTTGAGCTGACTGCTTCCTTCTCTCCTCTCCTTTCCATCATTTGGCTGTTGCTTATCTGCGTCTTCTGTGGCTCTATGCTTTCAGTCTGTTGTCTCTCATGTTGTTTCTGTTTCCCTGCTCACTGTGTAGTTGTATGTTCTTTTACAAATTCTTTAAAAGGGATGACAATATTACTGATTCATCCACAGTATAAAGTGCCATTGTCAGCAGATTTCTCATGCTTGACCACTTCATAGACATCGAACAGATTATAAGTGACCACCTTTGGCACAGTCACCAATCCCTGGTCCAATGACTTGGGTCAGTGCAATGGGTGCAAATCTTGTGCTCTATAACCAAGGAACTGCTTTTGCCCACTGTACTCAGAATGTGCCCATAGGAGTGGAAGACTCTTCCCTAGATAAGCCATCATTGCAGCCTCTTTGTGTATGCTCTAGGGTTGCCAAATTTAGCAAACAAAAATATAGGTTATCCAGTTAAATTTGAATTTCAAATAAGCAATAAATACTTTTATTTGGTATAAGAATGCCCCAAATATTGCATGGGGCCAGTGCCCAAATCAGTGACACTACCACCACGCCACATAAAATAGTGTGTTCTTCAAACAAATCAGCAAGAAAAACAAAAAACAAAAAACAAACAGCCCCATTGAAAAATGAGCAAAAGACATTAACAGGGTTTTTTCAAAAGAAGACACACTAATGGCCAAAAAAACATGAAAAAATGTTCAACACCACTAATCATCAGGAAGATACAAATTAAAACCACAGTGAGATATCAGCTTATCAATGTTAGAATGGCCATTATTAAAAAGTCAAAAAGCAAGAGATGCTGGTGTGGAAGCAGAGAAAAAGGAAAGTTTATAGACTGTTGGTGGGACTGAAAACTAGTATAATCCATATGGAAAACAGTATGGAGATTCCGTAAAGAACTAAAAGTAGACCTACCATTCAATCTAGCAATCCCACTGCTAGTTATATGCCCAAAGGAAAATAAATCATTTTATCAGAAAGTCACCTGGACTCAACTGTTTATTGCAGCACAATTCACAATTGCAAAGATAGAGAATCAACCTAAGCGTCCATCAATCCATTAGTGGATAAAGAAAATGTGGCATATATATATATACCATGGAGTACTACTCAGTCATAAAAAGGAATGAAATAATGCCTTTTGCAGCAACTTGGATAGAATTGGAGTCCGTTATCCTAAGTGAACTGTCTCAGGAATGGAAAAGTGAACACCGCATTTTCTCACTAATAAGTGGTAGCTAAACAATAGGTACACGTGGGCACAAAGGGATGTAAAGGACATTAGAAACTAAGAAGCAGGGAGGAGGAGAGCGGGGCGAGGGATAAAAACTTACCTATCAGGTACAATGAACATGTCCAAATGACAGGCACACTGAAAGCCCTGACCTCAGCATTACACAGAATATCCATGTGACAAAAACATTTGTACCCCCTTGATATTTTGAAATAAAACCAATTTTCAAATACATGGTAATTTTTTAGACTTTAAAAAAAATTGAGTCTAAGCTTGATTGCATTGTAGTCAGACAACATATGCTGTTGTCAAGACTTGCTTTATGGCCTAGGATATAGTCAATTTTTGTAAATGTTCTCCATGAGCCTGAAAGAGTATGTATCTGAAATTACTTGGTACAAGGTTCTGTATAACTCTATTAGGTCAAGTTTGCTAATCGTGTGATTTAGATTCTTTCTCTTCTTGCTTGTGGATCTAGCACCTCTTATATTATCCTGGATAGAGCTTGAGCCCATCCTTTGAAATGAAGTATCACAAGGATGGAAAAACATGCACCACCTGTACTCACCATCAAATTGGTGCTAACTGATCAACACTAAGGTGCTCACATGGTAGTAATGCTCACTGGGTGCTTGTCAGGTAGGAGGGGTGGAGGGGTGAGGGAGTAAACCCACAGCTAATGGAAACAAAGCACATTGTATGGGGGAAGAACATGCTTGTAGCCCTGGCGTGGGCGAAGCAAACAAATTTCATGTAACCAAAATGTTTGTACTCCCATAATATCCTGAATTAAAAAAAATTTCTAATTGTATCAATAACCATGATTACAAATTAAAGTTAAAAAAAATACTGGATTCTTCCTCACATCACACTACACTGTCTGAAGATACAAAAGGTGAGACAAGGATGCTTCTTTTCCCCTACTTCAAGGTCCTAAAACCAGGCATTGTCCTAACTTTCCAATCAGCTCCTCCAAATCCTACCACAACCTATATTAGCTATTCATAAATATATTCAATCAAAGGCGGAGGCGTTTTCAATTCTACTGAAGTAGGTGGTACCAACCCAGGTAAAGGTAAGCAATGCACAAGCGGTTTAATTTTAGCTCTGGTCATTGTACGAGTGCCCTGGATAGGGAGCCATCCAAGGGCGTGCGGTTTGTGATCACACCTGGGATGTGATCAGGTGTTTTAACTCTCTTTCCTACATAGTTTAAGTGGCGCTATGCAAGACACAAGTAAATACATCTATACCCCTTGTATAGCCATACTAATATCTCACGTGTGTATTATATCTGAAAGTTTACAAAGTCCTATCTTAGGTTTTATTTTAGGTAACACTTCCCCAAAAACGCAAACAGCCTTTTCAGCTATTATAATTCCAACTTCACAGATGAAGGAAAAAGAAGCTCAGAGATGTTAAATAAATCGTCCAAGATTAAGCAGTTAGTATTGTGAAGATCTATAACATATAATCAGGCTCTTTTAATCCAAATCCATTGCTTTTTTCCATTGGATGAAAGGTCACTGCAGTCCGTTCACAAACAAATAGTAACTATTACCATTTATTGAATACTTACACCATGAGTCAGAGGCATTATTTAATTCTTACAAAATCCCTGTGGGGTAAGTACAGTTCTATTATTTCCATTTTGCATGTGTAAATGAGACTCAGAAGAGCTGTCTGGCATCATGGCTAAGAAGTCTCTGTTAGACAGCCTCCCTGGGGTTGAATTCCAGTCTCACCTGTTACCTACTTTGGGACATTCAGCAAGTTGTTTGACCACCAGGACATCAGTTTCCTCATTAGTAAAACACAGATAATAAGAGTATCTACCTCTTAGGGTTGTTGTAAATATTCTATGAGTAAATATGTGTTAAGTGTAGAAAGCAGATCCAGGCACATAGGAGGCACTTAACAATTGTTAAGTATTTTTATTATCATTGTTGAATAAAGTTTGAAAAGGAAGTAATTTGGAAGATACTAGAATAAAATTTACAAATGAAAAGTCTATATTTTTAACAGCTACATGCTTCTGCCCCTTTGAAAGTCCTGTCTGAATAAATTTATAATCTCAGTTCTTCTGTGCACATCTTCGTATCGCTTAGGCTTTAGGTTTAGGGATTATCAGTGCAAACCTGAATCTCCTTTGCAAAGCTTCTCTGACCCCTCCAGCCTTCATTGAGCCTAAAATCACATATTTGACTTCTTGTATGATTCTATTGTTATCTAAAGGGTTGTTTCATGTGTAAGTATGTCTCTCCAATTATTAATATATTGTAATTCCTTGAAAGATGAGAGTATTTCTGCCTCTCTCACTTGGCTTTGCATGTCCCGTCGCCTTCTCTAGGCTTGTATCAAGCCACTAATTTAGCATCAGGGTCGCCCTTCTCTCAGATCTTTGTCAGGCATTAAATCCCATGTCCTGAGAGAGTGCCCCCAAGCCAAAAAATTCTTGTCTATCCAATCTGATGTTCCAGCCCCCTTGATCAAAAACCCTTAAAATTTAGTTCTAAGATATTCCCCCAGCTTCTGTTAGTACATGCTGAATAATTCTCACAGATCTTTTGAGTTGCAATCTCTTTCCTCACTTATTAGGCCCAGCTAGTGCGCGCTGGCAGTTAACCCTAGCGACCAGCACAGCAGCCAAGAGAGGAAATGGGTTTACTTTTTAAGGGGGCTATTGCCTTGTAGTGGAGTAATCTCTGCAGTAACTTCTCACACGGGGCAAGTGGTACTTCTTACGCCAGAGGATTGGGGCACCTCTGCCAGAGCCGGAATCTACAGACATCCACCAAAATATCCCCATCACATGTTTTGGTGCCCCAGGATTTCCCTACAAAGGCCCTGACTTCAACATAACAGACCCACTTTAGCTAAGCCTTTAAATACCTCTGGAGCTCTGTGACCCTAACAATTAGACTCTGAGTTCCCTCTTCCTACTGTGAGATAAGGACCTCTTCATAAGCTATGCTTGGCCTTTAACAGCCCACACTTTCTCATTATTCCTTTTCAAGGCATCAGTGCAACTTAGTAACAACCAGCCAGCTCTACCTTCCTGGTAGGCATTGCTCACCAGTTTTCAAATGAATAAATTGACAAGGGCATTTCTCTCTACTGGGACTTTTTCTTAGATAAACACTGGTGAAATATTTGGTAATTGGGCTGCCACCTTGGCCTAGGACTGTCCTTTTCCCACATATTACTCAGGATGGGATCCTCCTTGCCAGCTGGCAGTGAGTGGACCCGTCCTTCACCCCATCTTACTTCTGGTCTCTAGAGCACGCCCAGTGCAGCTTTCATCAGTTTGGGCCCTCCAAGAAGCAGATGCCATAATGAAATCAGATGTGCCAACTATTTATTGGGGGACATGTCTATGAAGGGCAAAGAGGGGGGGATACCATATCTGATGCAGGACTGACACCTGTGAATGGAGAGAGAGGGGAAGAATTAGATAAGAAGGACCTCAGATGATAAAGAAGGTCTCAGAAGATCATGATAAGGAGTCACTGACCAAAGTTGTCCATTAGAGGAAGGAATGGCCTGGTTCTAGTATCATCACCTTGCTCAGTCACTGGCTGGGAAGCATGGCTTCAGAGTGTACACCCCAGTGGATCCAAAGGAGCGGCACCTGAAGCAAGTCAATCAACCATAATCTCTGCAGTACATTATTTCAAATGGTGACCTGAGCAGGGCATTTCCAAGGCTGCCACAAGGCTATACCTCTCTTTCTTGTAAATCCATTGCAGTACCATTAAAATGCTCATAGAACTGCCACCAATTGTTTTTACTTGAAAGATCATTTTATAAAACATTACACTATTGTCAGTTATATACCAAACTCATGCTCACATGACATTTAAAAAGTCAGTGCTGGATTTATATAAAAGAATAAAATGACAGAGTTCATCCAAGTGCCTCTGAGCATTTTGTCAAAGCTCTGGGCCGTTGAGCCAAGCTGGAGGGAATGTTGTGCTGAGTCCAGCGGCCAGGACCGTGCAGACAATTAGCACTGTGTAATAACGTCAGATGGCTTTCTCGCCAGGGCCGTCTGGTCTGGTCACAAGGAAGGAATGTCAAGGGGTTACTCAACACAAATCTATTTCTTTAGTCACAAAGCCTGGTAGTGCCACACCAGGAGCAGAACCTGGGTCTACTAATGGCTAGCATCAGCAGCCTTCTTCTGCGTAGTTCTGCTTCTAAAATTTAAATGCAGGTATCGCAGGCCCACACCCACTTTCCTTCTCTCTCAGTGGGTCTTTACTGGTATCATCATTAGAGACCAACGGGCAATCACACCAAGAAGCTTCATTTGACATTTATCCTGCTTCAGCTGAAAATTAATGTCTGTGACATCACTATTCCACATCCCAGGTTCACAAGGTGTTGGCCTTCGTGCAGCAGGCACCCCCCATTCTCAGAGAAGGAAAAATTCGTGCCTTAGTCCATGATGATATCAGGCAGCCCTAATATGTCACCATGTGTTAATGACCTCATTAGACTAAAACCTGTTCCAGGAAGCTTAATTTAAAGTGACTTGTGATTGTCTTCCAAGTCCTTATTATGAAGAACTCTTAAAGGGAACAGCCAGAGTCAGTTTACCTGATGGAGAAGTGAGCAGAAGATGGCAACCCTCACTCTTGCCAAACTCCTATGTGGCAACAGACACCACAGAGATCCCATGTTTAAAATCAGTTATTGCCGGGGTGCGGTGGCTCACGCCTGTCATTCCAGCACTCTGTGAGGCCAAGGTGGAAGAATCACTTGAACTCAGGAGTTTGAGATCAGCCTGGGCAACAGAGAGAGACCCCCAACTCTACAAAAAAAATTTTTTTTTTAATTAGCCAGGCATGGTGGCACACACCTGTAGCCCCAGCTACCCGGGGGGCTGAGGCAGGAGGATTGCTTAAGCCCAGGAGTTTGAGGTTGCAGTGAGCCATGATCATACCACTGCACTCCAACTTAGGGAGACAAAGTGAGTCTCTAAAAAAAAAAAAAATCAGTTATTAAAGTTAATATGTGTTAATATGATAGCATATTCTCCATAATTGTTTGGATTTCAAGTGATAAAAATCTACTCAATTAACTAAACTTTAAAAAAGAGAAGTCAAGGGATATAGCTGGCTTCAGGCACAGTCGAATTGTGGAACTCAGCAATATCTTTCTCTCTCTCTCTCTCTCCCCCCTCCTTCCTCTGCATGGGTTTGATTTTTGAGACCCATTCTTTCTAAATAGTGGCAAAAAGACATATTGTCCTCAGTACTCATCCTTCAGAGAAGAAAGAAGGTCTCTCTTCCAAGAGTTCCAGCAAAATCTCAGGAAGGCATCTGATAGTCTGGGTTTGGGCCACGTGCCAGTACCTGAACCAGTCGTGGTGGCCAAGGAGACGAAGTGGTTAGTATGTGGGGAGCCTGGCCTGGGTCACATGCCCATCCCCAATGGAGATGGGATTGCAATAGAAGATGGAGTCAACCTTGGCTGAACCACATAGACTAATAATGAACGAACTATCGTTCACCAAAGAGGGATGAGGAAATGAAAGATAATGGCCCCCAACACTAGTATATTTATTAGAATTCAGTGGGACTGAGCTGAGAACAAGGGCACCAGTATCGCTAAGTTCAGGGGTGGCTCTCTTCTGTGACCAGAGTTGATGATAGAAAAGGTGAACAACATATGTAGACTCATTTGTGTCACATCCTTAGATAAGCCAAGACCTG
>RJWJ010037634.1:0-15433 GCA_004363605.1 Indri indri
AAAAAAAAAAAAGACTAAACTCAGACTCGGTCATTGTAAATTGTTTGTATTACTTAGGATTATTTTGTGGCATGTGACGGAACTGAAGTAGCCCAAGCAAAAAAGAGAAGGCATGGTCTCGCAGAGCATGCTTCAAGGACGACTAGAGGAGACCAAGCAGACTTTCAGGAATCTCTGTCTTGCACATCTCAGCTCTGATTTCCTCTGTTTGTATAGTATCAAGAGACGCAGGCTGGCCCCCAGTGGTTTCAGGCTTATATCCTGCCTGCTAAGCAGACCAAGCAGGAAGATGTGTTTCAGCTGAAGGGCTGAAGTGACTTTCATCATCCTGACATGAGTTCCCTGCCCTCCCCAGTAATGCTTTATGTCCAGATGTTTAGAATGAATTACTTAGTTAGGCATGTTTTATGTTCCCACTCTTGAAGCCAAGGGCTGAAATTAGCCTCTGAACCCCATGGACTTAGGATAAGAGAGAGGTGGATTTCTAGTGTGGTGGTTCTCAAAGTGTGATCCCCAGATCAGTAACATCAGCATCCCCTGGAAAGTACACCCAGAAACACACATTCTCAAGTCCTATCCCAGTCTTAGAAAATCAGAAATCTGGAGGAGGGTCCAGGAATCTATTTTAACATGCCCTCCATGTGATTCTGCTATATGCTCAAGTTTGAGAATAACTATTCTAGAAGAAGAGGCATGAACTATCTCCAGAACAAAGACAGAAGGATGCTGAACAAATGGAGGCAATGGATGCCCACCACAGCTTGCACCTAATAAACCACTGTGCCCATCTTACAGATAGGGAATCTGAGGGTCCAGAAGATAATGGGACTAGAGCAAAGTCTCATGTCTCATTATCCCAGAGCCAGATCTTGGATTCAGATATTCTGAGTCCTCATCCAGAACTCCTTCCACCACAAAAGCATAAAAGAAAATGAGAAGAAACTGCTTCCTGCAAGGCACTGCACCTGATTGTGTGGACTGTTCATTTTTAAGGAGTTTTTCCACGTAAGTAACCACTACCTAAGAGTGGATTGCCCAGCTACATTTCCAAGACACAAGCTCCTCTACTGCCCT
Organism: Indri indri; assembly: GCA_004363605.1. Lineage (NCBI taxonomy): Eukaryota > Metazoa > Chordata > Mammalia > Primates > Indriidae > Indri > Indri indri. The sequence continues at coordinate 1,075 of RJWJ010037634.1, forward strand.
AGAGGGAAGAAGCCCCTGAGAAGTGGTGGGGATACGTCAGGTAGCAATTTCCATTTCATATCTGCTCACATTCCAGAAAGCATCTCCATGCCCAGAGGTTCTGTATGGCCAGATGACATGATTATCCACAGATGTTACTGACTCCAGGGCCAAGTTATTCATATTTTACATTTGAAAATCATTTCCCAGGTAAGGCCAAACGAAATGACCTTTGCAGAATGAACTAGATGGAAGTCAACAAGAATTTATTGAGCAGGGAGTATGTGGCCAGGACTGTCAGTCATAGCTGAGCTCACGAGGGAGGAAGAAAGCACGGACACTTCCCCAAAGGAGATCACAAGTCAGTGAGGTAGATGAGATGAACACAACTAAAACAATTAGAGAATTTTATGGGCATTCTCATCCTCAGCCGTGTTGCCGTGTGCCCTGCATCTGAATCCTCTTTCTATATTTGGGGAGTTTTCCACCTTATGAATCTTGGTGAGAAACAGTCCACTTCCTACTCAAGAAGCTGAAAAATCCAGATATAAGGTTTCCCAGCTACCCAGGGAATGACAGAATGGTTGGACAATTAGAGGTGATTGGATCTGATGGTATAGGGAAAAGAAAAAAAAAAAAAAAAAAGACAGAAAAAATTTTATCCTGGTGGCGGCGGTGACATTTGCCTATTTTCCAGGGCACCAGTGACAAAGGAGCCAGAAGTAGCACCAGAAACCCTGTGCTAGGGTGTAGATGGTGCTAGCCACAGAGCTCAATGTTAAAGCAATGAAGCCATCAGTATCCTCACCAGATGGCTCATGTGCCATGGTGGATTTTGGTTGTGTGCGCACCTTTTGTTTTCTAGGCCTTCCTAGTGATGCTGTGAACATGTCGGTATCTTTCCAATAGTTTTCCATGCGGCTTGAATTTAACCAGAGTCAATTTCTGTTGCTTGCCCCCGTGGGTCCTGACTGATGAACACTGACTGCCTCAATACGTCCTGCTCTTTCCATTGTGGGCTTTGCGTAGGGTGTTCCCTCAGCCTAGATGCTCTCCTCCCCTTGTCTCTCATTCTCTCCACCTAGTTAACCCCTACTCACCCTCTACTCCTTCAAGTCCCAGATTGAACCTCATTTCCACACAGTGGCAGCCTTCCCTGAGCCTCAGGAGTGCTTCTCTTCTCATCCACTCTCGCCACCCTGTACTCTTCCTTCTAAACACCGTGCAAGTGTGTAGACACATGCCTGTTGATTGCTGTCTCCTTGTCTTAGTTCATTCAGCCTCCCGTAACAAAATGTCCTAGACTGGGAGATTTACAAACAATAAAAATGTATTGCTAACATTTCCAGAGGCTGGAAAATCGAAGACCAGGGTGCCGGCGGATTTGGTGTCTGGTGGAAGGAATAAATAAGCTCCCTCGGGCCTTCTTAATTAGGGCACTAATCCCATTCACCAAAGCAGAGCCCTCAGACCTAATCACCTTCTAAAGGCCCCACTTCTTAATACCATTGCATTGGCGATTAGGTTTCAACATGAGAATTTGGGGGGACACTAACTTTCAGACTGTGGCACTCCTCAAACTAGACTAAAGCTCTGTGAGAGTAGGCATGGTGTCTTTTGCTCTCCATTGAATTACTACTGCCTAGCGTGGTGTCAGGCACGTGTAGCTGTGTGCCACTTGAGATTGCTGAATAGGATGAGTAAATGGATGTTGTTAGGGTATGTGGTGCACACTGTGAACACTGGAGTCCTCTCAACAGGCTGGGAAAGGTTTCCCAGAGCAGGTGAAGCTTGCATTGATATATTTGTGGGATTGGAGCTGGAGGAGGACAGGAGTAGAAAATCCCAGATGGAAAGAGCAGTTTGGATGTCAGAGCAGGAAAGGGAACTGTAAACGTGCTCAGGGAATAGGGAAGTGACTTATCGGCTGGGACAAGGAGTCTGCGTAGAAGAGGAAGGGCAGGTTAAATAACATAGGTCGAGGAGAGCAGATTTGGGTTGACTTCTATTTAAAGAGTCTATTAAAAGAGTATAAGACCTATTGGTTTTTCACAGGTGCTGTATCTTGCCTGGACCTCAGCTTCTCCATTTGGGAGACAAGAATAACATGCAGTTCACTTTCCCTGGAGTGAAATGTATGGTTAAGTCAAGCATACTGTTGCTTTTGAAAATCAAACTTGATCATCTGATATTATGAACCCTTTGGTGCCACCCATTGCCTGCAAGACAAAGCCTGAGATCCACAGCCAGGCTTTGAGGTTCTGAATCGTGTGACTCCCATCTTGTTTTCCCAGCCTGGCTTCCTGCCGATCCGTCCTCACCCTTACTCAAATGTCCTCAATCTCTTGCAGTTCTCTGTGTCTTCACACATGCTTTTCCCTCTTACTGTCATGCTTTTCCTTTCCCTAGCCCATCCGGTGAGTTTTATTAATTGTCCATTTAAACTCAGATCATGTCATCTCTTCAGGAATGCCCTGTTGATCCAGAGCTAAGCATTTTGGTTTTTTCATGCCTTACATACATTTTAATGATTATGTTTTTCATATTTTTCTGTGTCTCAGGACTACCTATGTACCTAGAACATAGTAGACACTTAATACAGGTTTAGTAAATGAAATCCACTTTGAAAACTACGGAACACCAGGCTATTCATCTACTAAACGCTGGGTGGGTATCTGTAAGTTCCAGGTTAAGCAGCAGGCTACAGTAGCGGTGGTGCTGGTGATTGGGGGGTGTTTGTGTAGCAGCACAACACAGGCTCGTGAAATCTCCCTGAAAGAAGGAATTTGCACAGCACCTAATCCAGCCACCCTCCTTGTGAGACAAGGCAACCAAGGCACAGAGAAGTGAAGAGTTTGTTTAAAGCCACAGAGTAATCTGTAGCAGAGCATATGAAGAACCCACTTCCTGTATGTCCACATCACCTTCTGCCTTTCTGCTTATTATGGTAATGATCATCCTGCCTCTTAGCCACACTGGCTAACTCTTATTTTTATAGCCCTAGCTAATGTTATGGAGGATTAATATTCTTTTTTTTGTACCTTTATTATCACATTATATGGCTGCAACTAAGTCATAGCGTATGTTTTCCCTCGTTGTTAAGGTGGGTATACAAAGAGTGACTTCCTAATATTTGAAGAGTTCATAAATTATAAATTCAGCAAATTTCCATTTCTACCCACCTCCTTTCCTGCGGTAGCAATTCTGGAGCCATTTGGTGGTGATTTGTAAGTCTTTGAACCTGTAACAGGAGAATGGATAATTCTAAGAGTGCGTCTAAAAGAAATAGTTTGCATCGTTGGGAACAATGAACCACTCTGTAATTGAATAGAAGACCTGAGACAGCATGAATGAGATCATGTCTATAAAATGGTCTGAGCCCCTCAGAGGCAGCACTCCATAAATACAAGGTATTGTTGCTCCAGCATTTGTAACACCACATAATATGAGCACTACTCATTGTGAGAGGAAAATGGTCTACATGGGGATTCATAAATAACATTGTGTGCCTGCTTACTCCTCCTCTCATTGCTCCCTGCTCCACACTGACCTCCGAGCCAGTCTCTTACCCTGTTTTCCATCTTGCCACTTAAGACAGGCCTTACAATTTGGGGAAGAACTCAGCAAAGTGTGCCATTCATTCAGTAATTCATCAGACTTTTATTGAGTACCTACTAGGTGCCAGTCGTATGCTAGGTCCATGGTAGGTTGATGAGTTCTCTGTCCTCAAAGTCTTGTCCCCAACCCACTCTCTGGTCCCAATTTGTTCTGGCCTCAAGAAGTCATCTGCCCCACACGAAATGATTCCCTTGAGCTGTGAACACTCAGAGCTCACATTGGTGCAGACATTTTACAGGTCATTTTATAAGATCCTCAAGGGTTGGAACCATTTCCTGCTTCTGTCCCAGCACAAAATGCCTTAGTGAGAAACTGCTGTGATTTCGGGATAAAGGGTGACTCTCCTTTCAACCATTCATTAAACACATATTTACCAAGTGCCTGTGATTAATGAGTAGGTGCTAAGGATATAGGCATGCATGAAGAAGATAAGCTCTCTACCCTGAAAAAGACAGATACCAAAGATATAACTAAGTAAGGATGTGCCATAGTGACAGGTAGTATAAGTTTTGTGAATAAAAATAAACCGGGATGAGGGGCTTGCAAATGACTGCAGGCCATTTTAGACAGGTGGATGACCTCTGGGTAAGACCTGCATGAAATAAGGAACTGAGCCCTGCGGATGATCAGGAGACAAGTACCGCAGGCAGAGAGAAAAGCAAGTGCGAAGGTCCTGAGCTTCTGACGTTCTTGGAGCATGCTAGGATCAGGGCGGAGGCCAGTCTGTCTGGAATGCACTGAGTAGAGCAGTAGGAAAGGAGGCGAGAGGGGTAGGCAGTGCCTAACTTACGCAGAGATTTGCTGGCCGAGGTAGGGGATGGTGGGTGGTCCGTGGATGAATTGACTAACACCTCTGGATGACTCCAGTGGCTTCTCACTGGGCTTCCTGCTGCCAGTGTCTCTTCTTTCCAATTGTCCCTGTGTATCTGTGTCTGACTTCCAAATCACCATCCAATCTCGGGTCAGATCACACCATATCCATACTCAAAAACTCATGAAGTCTGTCTGACGTTTAAAATCCTAAATTCAAATTACTCTTTGTGGCATTGAAACGCCCTATTAGTAGACATGAGTCTACGCTGTCCAGGGCTACTCCCCTTCATATCCATCTACCCTCTCTCCACTCCACCTGCATCAGACTCCAGGGCACTGCTTGGAAATGCTCAGCTCTTTCTCGGCATCATTCACACCGTTCTCTCCACCTTCTTCCTCTTCCTCTTCACTCATCCTTCAGGGCTTGGCTCAAATGCCACGCCCCCTTCAAACCTGCAGTTACTATTCAGCTCTCTTCCCTGCGTGCTTCAATACTGAGGTTCTCTTTATGCTGTGCTTAATTCTGCCTCAATTAACGTAAGTTGTGAATGTGTCACTTTGCAGCAAGAGCATCCAGTTTTTGAGAACAGGAATTCTGATCTTAGTTATTCCCAAATCCCCCACACTTTGTGCAATGCATGGCACACGACCAGCCCTCGGGAAAGGTTTGATAAGTGACTGATTATCTTCCTGTAAGCCAACGACCACAGGAAATAACATTCGTTGAGGACTCGCCGTGAGCTTAGTCCTGGGGTAGGAACCTGACATAGATTATATCATTTAATCTTCACATCAACCCAGGTGATCTGGCTGTCACGGATGCAATTTACAAAGGAAGGAACAGAAACTCAGAATGTTAAGGACCTTAACCGTGTGCAATCTGATACCAAAACCTATGTTTTTAATCATTACATTAGAGAAAAGCTCTAAGATCATTAACTCCATTTCCTTGGAGGTCAGAACCAATTCACAGCAAGATGGAGAGATTCCAGTTGGCTGTGAAGAGGGACTTCCTGGAAATGAAGGTTCTTCAGCTGAGGAATGGATTGTCAAGGACCTTCATGGATGAAAGGAAGATTGCCATGGCTTACCTAGGAGGTGGCTAGGATTTCTCACTCTTCCAGGGGATGCTCTGAAATCTCTGTTTCCTGAATTTACCCTGATACCTTATACCTTGCCCCGAGAGAATAAAGGTCTCAGACCCATGTTCAGGAGTCCTTGATTCTAATTCTGTCTCTGAGTATGACTTACCTACAAAACCTACAGTTTCCTAATCTTGAAGTGGCACTGATAACATCTGCTCTAATCATAAAGCTTCAGAGAGTTGACATTACCGGCCATCTTCCTTTCTCCATCTAGTAATCAATACTAAGTAGCTTTTACTCCCAGAAAACTTCAAGCACAATATACAGATGCATGTGACACACAGTCCCTATCAAGAAGTTTGTATTAGATGTGAGAATATAAGACGTACACACAGAGAACCTTAACACTAATCAGTACACGGTAAACAACATAGGACCTTGCACATAGAAAATGCTAAATAAGTGTGGATTATTGACTGAGTTATTAAATAATTAAATGAGTCAAGAAACTTTTGTTGAGAATTATGAAATTTCTGGTCTTGTGTGCTGTAAAAATTTTGGGAAGATGGGCCATTTATGTCTTGGGCAACCTGAGAAGGCTTCACTGAGGAGGTGACATTTGAGAAGAGTCTGTAAACTCTAGGTTATATGAGAGGAGGGTCTTTATTTAATTTTCTATTGTATCACTGAGCCTGGGACAGTGTTGGCACATGTGGGCACTTTCTACATATTTGTCCAATGAATGAACGAATAGAATTGCAATGGCCAGGTGGCAAATGCATGTGATAGGTAGCAGTAGAGCTGGGTTTTTTTTTTTGTTTGTTTATTTTTTGTTTTTTTAACACAGCCACACATGTGAAAGTCCAAGGAGAACCACTCAGCTCCCTCTGGGCCTCAGTTTCCTCATCAGGAAACTATTGAGGCTGATCTGGACAGTCCCAGGGGCCTCCTCCTTCCGCTGTTCTGTGCTATATCCTGCACTGCTTTTAGTCAACAGTACTCATCACCATGACTAATATGTTCTAGGGCCTGCAGCATGGAGTGGGTTTCTCTGTGTGCTCCTTCCGCTATCAGGGCAGAATGCACCCTTCAGCTCTCGGAGGTGGGTCCCTGCATGGGCACCTGCCCACACCAGACATGACGTTCTGGCCCCCGGAGACTAGGGCTCATGAATTTCATGGCAACAGCACCGTGGAACATGAATCCTGGGCCTGATCCAGGTTTCAGGTGGGAGGATGTTGTCACTCAGAAGCCAATTTCATTCAGTCGATGGAAAATTCCACTCCACCAGAAAGCTGATGCCACCAGGATCCAGAACAAGGCTGAAAACCTCGAAGCAGAACTCCTAAAAGGAGGATCTCCAAAGTTCTACAGGTGCAAGACTGAGAAACGTTTTACTATATGGCCTTAGAAAAATTAGTCACCTTCCCTGGTCCTTTCTCCACCTCTCTCAGGAAAGATGCTAGGAAGTTACAAAGGATTTGAGATCCTGCCATGCACAGTGGAGTGAGCTGTGTCATCAATAAACACTGTACTGAGCTGTGTCCCCAAAACTGTTATGTGACAAGGGACACTTGTTGCCTCTTCCAAGCTCTGTTTCCTTCCCTAAAATGGGCACAAAGTCTGCTACCTCCCAAGGCTGTTTTAATAATGAATAAATTAATGCTTGAGAAATAAAATACGAAAAGGACACCAGAGTGGCCTAGAGGAAATAGTGGAGACTGGAGATTCTCTCAGACCTGGGTTCTGATACTTGCTGTGTTGTCTCTAAGCTTTGTAACCTTGAACAAATTACTTTACCTCTTAACCATTGATTTTCCAAGCTGATAAGTGGGAATACCTTGAAAGATTATTGCCTGGATGAAACGAAATGCTCTGCAAGAAGTGTCTTACACGGTCCATGCAGCAAATGTTATTTCCTGTCTCCCTCTCTCCTCTTTACACTCATGAAGTCATAAATGTATCTGTAAGATGTATTGTGCAATGTAAAGTGTTTCAACTTCTGAAAGGCTGAGTGTGCTCTGACCTTACTGGGAGTTTTAGGGTAAGTAAGAAAAGAGGAAATTAGGCTGGTTCAAAGGAACTCAAGAAGCCTGCCAGGACTGTGGGAGAAGAAAAAACAGTATCTCAAGCCTAGCTCTAGGAAGAAAACTTTTTAACTTTTAATTGTTATTTTTATTTTGTTATTTTTTGTGTGTGTATGTGTGATTTGCCACCATTTTTTTTTTTTTAGTTTCAAAATAGTAAGAAGGCACAAATGTTTTAGGTTACACGGATTACTTTTGTAATGCTTGAATCCCAGCTACAGGTATGCCCATCACCCAAATAGTGTTCATTGTACCCATTAAGTAGGTAATCGTCCATACGCTCCTCCCTCTTTCCCCTGCTCGATTTCCACTGAGTTTTACTTCCCCCTGTGCACATGTGTGCCCATCGGTTAGTTCCAATTTAATAGTGGGTACATGTGGTATTTGTTTTTCCATTCTTGAGATACTTCACTTAGGATAATGGTCTCTAGTTCCATCCAGATTGTTGCAAAACGTGTTAATTCATCTTTTTTATGACCAAATCTTACTCCATGGTATACATATGCCACATTTTATTAATCCACTCATGTACTGATGGGCACTTGGGTTGATTCCACATCTTTACAATTGGGAATTGTGCTGCAATAAACATTCGAATGCAGATGCCTGTTTTATAGAATGTCTTCTTTTCCTTTTGGGTAGGTACCCAATAGTGGGATTTCTGGATCGAATGGTAGGTCTACTTTTAGTTCTTTGAGGGATATAGCTTTGGGCTGTGTCCAGAGAGCAGCAATAGTTCCAATCTTTCTGCTCCAACTCAGTGGTTAGATTACCAAATCCAGGCGGAAAGGTGAAACTTTCCATGTTTTCTTTTAGGGTTTCCATCAGATACTCCTGAGATTGATTAATGAAGGTCTCAACATTTTGTGCATTCAGCTCCTGCCAAGTAGCATCCCCAGATGGAGAGAGATTTCCCTGAAATATTGGAGTCATAGATACACTGATACTATGTGTTTTACCCAATAACCAGCAACCAGGCATCAAGATAAAAAGGGAACAGATATATAAATCCCAAACAAGGACTGTAATTCACATGTGCTAGTGATTACTACCTTGCCAAAAAATTAGCCTAGATTATCTTTTCTGAGCATCAAAGCAGTACTCTGAGGTAGGTCATTTTATTATCCACATTTTATAGATGAGGACTTAGACTGAAAGAGGTCAAGTAAGTTACCCAAGCCCAACACACTAGTAAATGACACAGCTCAGATTTCAATCCAGCCTGTCTGGCTGCACAGTCCTAGCCCTTAACCTCTATCCAATCCTGTCTCTCAAAGACATAAGCCTCTGTCCTAGGAATACTCAGAGGGGTAACACTACCACTCTCTGAACTCATGCTCAGCATAGGTTGTCTTAATTCCATTTGCATGTCCTCATTCTGGGTTAGTCCCACATGGGAGCTCCTACAGTCTGACCAAGGCAGTTCCCTGCTTAATGAGAGCTTTGGATAAAAATTTCAGGGAGGAAATCTATGGGGATCTGCAGCATACAAACAGTGTGTGTGTGTGTGTGTGTGTGTGTGTGTGTGTGCACGCGTGAAGACAGGGGTTTGAGGGAGTGGTGGCTGCCACCACAGCAAGGAAGAGCATTTTATTATTGACATTGTCTAGAATTGCCCATTAAAAAACAGATCAAGTTTTAGTTGATCTTATTGTTTTATGTTTGTTGTTTATTGATTGCATTATTGGTTTTAAATTCTCTGCATACAATATACCTCCTATTGTCTCCCCACAAAGTGAACCACCTTCCTGCCCTACCCTAGTACACCACTAGAGAAGATTAAAGATTCCAAGAGTCCATTCCCCTGTGTCCCAGCCCCTACATTAGCCAGAGACCTTTGATTTCATGTGGTTCATATATTGGGGTTTGAACAAAGCTTAGGCTGAGAAACAGGCTGGTTACTAAAAAAGAATTTGAAACCACTGTGTTAGATACTCTAAGGCTCTGCCCAGTCTTGACATTTTATGGCTCTGAAGTGGCTCTCCCCTGGGAGGGGTGACACAAAGCACTGATTTACGTAAATGTACAAGTCCCCCTGAAGGCACTTGAGAGTCAACCATGGGCGTTTTGCACTTTATGACAGTTATTCCTGATGCAGGACCTCAATGATCATACATTTCATTTCTTTTTGGAAACAAACCAAAAAAAAAAAATCTTCCTTGGTGTTCAGTATTTTCCAGGCATTAAGCTGGGGATTGGCATTATAGGGATAAAAAGAATAAATATGATTCTTGGTCTTTTGAGGCTTGGGACTAATAGGATGGGAGAAAGAGAGAGAGCAAGAAGTATGCCCAAATAAATACATAATTACAAATTGAGGTAAGTGATAAGAGGAAAAAAAAGATGTTATTGTGAGCAAGGATATCAGACAGGGTGATAATTTAGATTGGAAAAAGAAAAGAAGAGCCTTTATGATAAAATAATATTTAATCACAGACCTGAAGAAATATCAGTGGTAGATGGTGGAAGAGTGGAGAGAACAGGATTCCCGGCAGCAGGAACTGCACCTGCGGAAGCAATGAGATGAGGTTGAGTCAGGTCCTTTGAAAAAGGAATGAGGCCACTGTGGATGGAATATGGCAATGATGGGATGGCTAGGCTAGGAGGAGGCCACAGGGCCAGGCAAAGCCACATCTAGCCAGACTCTGGAGGTCACAGCAAGGACTGTGGAGGAAGTCCCTGGGAGGTTTTAAGCAAGAAAATGCCATGACCCAATTTTTATTTTAGAAAGACTTCTCAGGCTGCGCCATGGAGAACTGAGTCACTAAAACTTGCTGAGTAATCCTGAAATATCTTTAGGACAAAAATAGTGTCTCCTTGAATCTCAGTGAGAACATTGTGGATTAAAGTTTTGGGGTTTGCCTGAGTCAGCTCCAGGCCCTTTGTACACGGGAAAGGTATGAGGTTCAGAGCTGCCTTAGAAGATCACAGACTCTTCTTTTACAGACCCCATGCTCCTGGCCCATTGCCTCCCTCCTGCCCTTCCTCCACTTGGTGACTCACAGCTTTTGTCCAAAGTGGGTGGATCCTCCTGCCAGCTCCCACCCTCCTCGTCCCTGTCAGAGGAGGCAGCCCTGCCAAGTCCCCCTCCAGAGTCAGGGACACCACCTGTCACGCTGCGTCCTCCTCCTACTCGGACATCTGACAGCCTTCTTGGCGCGTGAGCAGGGGAAGCACAGATCGTTAAAGCTAAAGGGACCTTATAAACCAACTGGATCAGCCACCCAATTTTCAGACGCAGGAAGGAGAATGGTGCCCCAGAGGCCACAGTTAGCTAGGGACAGAGTAGGGTAGGTAAGCTACTAGGGCACTGGCAAAATGAGCACCTCCATCCGAGGCAAGTCCTGGAACCTGGTTTGAGATAGTGTAGGCACTGAGAGGCCCAGTGACCTGAGTTCCAGTCCCAACTCCAGAGCCGGCTTGCTGTGTGACCTTGGACAAGCTCCCTTCCTCTCTGGGCTGCACTTTTGTCTTCTGGGCCATGAGAGGATTGGTCCTGCAGATGCCTGGAGCCTGTTTGTGCTCTCAGGTTGCAAGACTGCCGGACTCTGGCAGGAACCCAGAATGGGGCAGTCCTGGTGACAGATGACATTTGACTGGCTTCCGCAGCCAGCTTCCTCCCATGGAGCTTGGACAGGCTAAAGGAATTGTTTCTATTATGGGGCTCTCTGTCCCCACGTCCACACACATGTGAGGGTTTGTTCTCCCATCACCCTCAACTCAAGACCCTACTCAGCTCTGCTTGTCTTGATAAAAAGCCCCCCACCCTTGGCAGTTCCTCACTCCCTCTCCAACGCCAGAAGATATTCTCTCATTGCTCATCTTCCATGATACTGGCCAATTGCAACCACATCTGGTGACTGGTGATGACAGCGATGGTGTTGAATGGGACGTCCGCTCCATTTGCATGTCCTCATTAAATCTTCCACATCGTAACACCTGAAAAACAACAACAACAACAAACAAATAAACATACAAACAACAAAAAACCTATTTTATACAAGAGAGGTACAAGAAATGGCCAACATCTTTCAGATAGTAGTGAAAATAGGATTCAACCTCCTCTCCAGGCCAAGATTGTAACTAATTCACTATACAGATAGAAGGTTAACGCATAGACGTCTCCCTCCTACCCCTACCTAAACATAAGCACTTTTTCCTAAACTCAAAGAGTGACCTAAGGGAGAAGATCCAGGGTGCTGAAGAATTGCTAAGGGGAGACTTCAGGTGGAGAAGAGGTTGCCAACATGCCAGGCAGGCAGCTGCCCAATCTGCTTGTGCTCTGGGCCTGGCCTCAATGATGCATGTGGTGAAAGACATCCTGGCCCCTAACCAAGGAGGCTTCACTTTCTGGCTTCCTCCCTCTCTTTCCCTCTCTCTCCCTTTTTCTATGTCACTCGATAATGCTAATTCAGGGCTTTAAGAAGTCCATGCCTTTCATGTGTGGTTCTAAGAGAATCATTCAGAGGGGCCCCCAGCATCCTGCCCCTTGAATGAACGCACAGACATACTCACACCCATGCACACACGTAGACATGCACATGTAGCCACCAAAAAAAAAAAAAAAAAAAGAAAGAAAGAAAGAAAAGAAAACAAGAGAGGCATCGTCTATAACACTGAGTTCATACGATTGTGTATTTGTGTAGATGAGGGGATGGACCTATTCTGTGGATTTATGAGGAGTGAAAATGGTTATGAGGCATGCAAACTCCCCCCTTCAGTACTGCCTCTATGCCTAGAGGGTGGAGTAAGTTTTAGGACTTAGGGAAGGAGATGGGTTCTTACTTCACTGCAGTGGGTGCAATGCCCCCTGTGTAGTTGGTCTTTGGGATACGGGTGTTGATCGGCCCCCCTCTTTCTAAGGCAGTTGAGGCAGAGCTACCCCACAGAGCTCTGCGATGCTTTGCGTAGCGGTTTTCCTGACTGAGCGTAGACGTGGCGGCTCACTTGTTTCTCCACTCGGGATGCCCGATGTCCACCAGGCCTCTCTAGCAGGGGAAGCTCAGTCCCTTTCACTCCTATAAAACTCTTTCTACCCACTCCCCACTCCCCCAAGAAGACAACTTCCTTCCTTCCTATGGTCTTCGGGGATGATGTGGCATATTTCCCCTCAAAGGCCCAAGTCATAAATGCTGGCTCCCTTCCTGGGATCACAGTGGGGAAAAAGATGTCAATGCAAAATAGTATCTTTTCTGAGTAACTTGCCCTTTTTCATAAACTTGTTAAAAATCAGAAAAGAGTCTGGAGCCAAAAAATATTATCTCATAGAGGTGGAGAATAGAATGGTGGTTATCAGAGGTCGGGAAGGGTAGGAGGGAGAGAGGATGAAGAGAGGCTGGTCAAGGGGTACAAAAGTACTGTCAGAGAGAATAAAAAGTTCTGGTGTTCGAGAGCACAAGAGGGCAACTGTAGTTAACAATAATGTATTGTATATTTCAAAATAGCTTGAAGATTTGTAATGTTCCAACACAAAGTAATGATAAATGTTTGAGGTGACAGATACCCCAATTACCCAGATTAGATCATTACACACTGTATACATGTATCAAAATATCATGTCTCATAAATATGGACAACCATCGCGTATACAGAAAAATTACAAGTAGAAAAAAAGAAATAATAAAAAGGAAAGACTTTGGAAAAGCCAAGTGGAGGGGACTCCATTAATATTAATATATTTTTACTCTACTGCTATGGAACATATAATAATTAAGAAATAATAGCATGGAGCTATTGTGGAAAAGAACTGAAATAAGATAATGCAGGCAAACTCTGAGTGCCTTGTTTGGCACATAATTTGTGCTCAGTAAAATGGGTGTGTGCGTGTGTACCTGTGTGTGGGTGCACGCATGCAGCCCTGCGAGGCTCCTGTGGCCCTTTGGGACAGAACAGAATGGGTGACAGCACTCTCCTTTTCTCTGAGACAAGTGATTTTCAGAAGCACTTCTTACTACTCTAAGGCCCGAACTGAGATTATAATTAATAGCTCTTCCTCACTCAACCCAGATTTCTTCCTCTCATGCTCCCAAACACTGGCAGCCTGTGCACTTCATTTCTGTTTGGCCTGAGGGGTCATTTCCATTGGCGGAGGTGTCAAGCAGAGCTCATTAGATGCACGGCCTGTTCTGGGCAGGTGCTTATGGAGGCCTGAGTGCCCAATGCTTCCAGAGTGGCCTGGCTCCAGCCGTGCCCGTGGACGTGGGTGGGGGTAGGCCTGGTCGGCCAGCCGTGGTTGTGTTTATTCATACAGCACTTCTCTGCCAAACTCCAGTGGGATTTAGTCAAGATGGGTCACATGTTTTCAGAGAGTTTACAAAAAATCCAAAGTAATTGCTAGCGTGTATGGTAAAATGAAAACCATGTGGGTTTCGGATTAAGGCAGACCTACATGGATTTGAGACTTGGCTCTGACAAGCACTGGTTGTGAGACCTCGGAGAAGATTTCAGACCTACCATTATGAGACTGAGTGTTTTGCCCTTGCTCTTTCAAGCGGTGCAGACTTGCCCACATCAGGGAACTTTCTCCACTGAACTGCAATCACCCACTTACTTATTTGCATCTGCACTAGACTATGAGTTCTTTAGGGGTGTGGGCAGTATCTTGTTCACCAATGTAATCTCAGTGCCCTATAAGGTCCCTTCATTATGGGTGCTTGATGAAATATTTGGTGGGTGAATAAATAAGCTAACGAATGGATGGATGGATGGATGGGTGGATTTGTCTTAAGTAAATAGTAGCTAATCTGTCAAATGACAGAAATACTGTCTATTTCATAG
>RJWJ010037635.1:0-15430 GCA_004363605.1 Indri indri
TTTTTTTTTTTTCCATTTTAGTTGCTGACAGGGATGTGGAAGTGAGAGAAAGATGGAGAAAGCAGATTTTAAGAAGTTTTCTGCTTCTGTCCTTCCTATCTGCTTTCCTTTCTTCCTGAGTAATTCCACCCGAAGAGAATTAAGCTGGGCTGAGTAGGCATTAGTGCAGGGGCAAAGGGCAGAGTGCACAGAAGCAGTAGCAGCAACTCTGGCATCAGTGTCCAGAGTCCAAGTGGGGCCGGGGAATGTCCCTGCAGGGGATGGAAGTGGCGGTGGGCCAGCAGGGAGAAGCCAAGCCAAGTTTAAAAGGTATCTACGTAGGCAAGTGGCAGCAGGGCCCTGTGTGGGGATACTGAGCTAGAGTGGGGTGAGGAGAGTGTCCACCGAGCAAGGGACAGGGAGTAGGTGGCAGTGGCAAAAGCACTGTCCAAGGTGTCAAAGCCCAAGCAGGATGAGCAGTGTTTCTGTGAGGAAGACATTGGCAGCAGAGACAGGAGATTGATTACTCATAAAAGGATCGATAAAATAAATAAAAATTTTTAAGGATAATGAAAACTAGAGTCCTCACTCTTAGAAAACGGGATTACAAATTTGGTAAGGGAAATAACTAGAAGAAACTCCTTTGGTGTTTGATTAGAACTGGAGATATTACTGAGAATTCATGGGTTCTAATAGAGAGGTAGACATAAATATAGATGTATATGTGTGTATGTATATATTAATATGTTCACATGTATACCCTAGCTCCGACCACTGAAAGGGCTTGCAAGCAACTCTACCTAGGTAGTGATGAGCATACTTACATCTTAGGTCTTGGTTTCTAACAGCCATTCTCCATTAATTGTAAACAGAGCTCCTTGCAGGAATGGCTAATAACCTGGGACATTTTGTGCCAGAAAAAAGGGAAGTGCTTAAATAATGATGAAGACAAGCAAAAACGATACAGAAGCCAGTTTAAAGGGTCCCCAATGACCACGTCTGAGACAAATTTGGCATCAAAATAAATAAGCATAGTATCATATTAACATACATTGTGTAAAATAGGTATTTGTGAGTTCCAAACCAATATAAATAAATGAATGGATAAATTAAAAGTTTAATTAGGAATGATGTGTTTACAGAGTCCCAATGTAATTCCTCATAGCCTCACAAAAAAACTTACTCATTAATTACAAAGGGAAAAGTTATAACTTGACAGTAGAGAAACCTGGCAGATACCACCTTAATCAGGCAATCAAAGTTAACATCACTAGTAAGGAGATGTTGGAATCATTCTCACCCGTTAACATGATGAACACAGCCTCATTTGTATGATATTCCTGTCAAAGATGAACAAGTTGAGTCTAATCATAAGGAAACATTAGACAAATCCAGATTGGGAGATATTCTACAGAATAATTTATCTGCAAAGTATCAAAGTCATAAAAGTTAAGGAAAGACTGAGGAATTGCTCCAGATTGAAAGAGACTGAAGAGACATGAAAACCAATGCTACACATAATCTTTGCCTGGATCTTTGAGACAACTGGGGAAAATTGAAGGGCGTCTGATGATTAGATGGTAATATTAAGTTGATGTTAATTTCCTGATTTTTATATCTGGAAATAACAGTTATCTGTTTTATATATATATATATATATATATATATATATGTCGCTATGTAACAGTTATCTGTTATATAGTGGTTATGTGGGAGAATGTCCTTGTTTGTCAGAATTTCATGCTAAAGTATTCAGAATTGATTGGTACATTATGCCAGTAACATAATACTCAAATGGCTCAGGGGAAAAAAAAAATTCTATCTTACTTGAAACTTTTCCGTAAATTTGGAATTTTTTTCAAAAGAAAAAGAAAAAAACATTTCCCTGTAAATTTTGAGTGAAATAACTTTGGGTTCTCTTCAGAAGTCTTTAGTAATGATTTTAATTGCTTTCCAAATATTCTATATGGATAGACTAAATTCAAAGTAAGAGCAAGTCTTTCTGCCTCTCTGTTGTTACAATAATTATGTTATTAGTCAAATAAGGGAAAAATAAATAAGAACTGACCAAGAAAAACGTAGGTAAAAGTCTTGAAGAGGCAATGTGCTAAACTCTTTAGTAATCAAAGAAACTCTTTTTCATTGATACATAATGGATGCACATATTTTCAGGGTACATGTGATAATTTAATACATTCATATAATTGATAAAGATCAAATTAGTGTAACTGGGATATCCATCACAGTAAATGTTTGTCTTTTCTTTATGCTAGAAACATTCAAATTATTCCCTTTTGACTATTTTGAAACCTACTGTAGATTATTATGAACTATAATCGCCCTACTGATCTGTCAAACACTGAGACTTATTTCTTTTATCAAACTGCATATTTGTATCAAAGAAACACTGTAGTAATCAAAAAAATGCAAATCAAAGCATATCAATATATGTTGGAGATATGTATTTAATATTATACATATTTGTGCATGTATACTGCAGTGATTTGAGTGTTCCCTCCAAAACTCATGTTGAAATTTACTTGCCATTATAAGAGTGTTGACAGGTGAAACCTTTAAGAGGGTAGTAGGTCATGAGGACTCTGCCCTCATGAACAGATTAATGCCATTATAGCAGAAGTAGGTTACTTACATCAGAGGTGGGCTTCTGATAAAAGGATATGTTTGGCCCAGTTTTTTCTCTCTGCCTTGCTCATGTGTTTCCTCATCATATGATGCCTTCTGCCATGTTATGACACAGCAAGAAGGCACTCACCAGATGTAGTCCCTCAATCATGGACATCCAAGCCTCCAGAACCATGAGCCAAATAAACTTCTATTGTTTATAGGTTACCCAGTCAATAGTATTCTGTTAAAGCGGCAGAAAATCAAAAGAAGACAGACTAATGGCCAAAAAACATATGAAAAAACGCTCAACATCTCTAATCATCAGGGAAATGCAAATCAAAACCACAATGAGATATCACTTAACTCCAGTGAGAATAGCCTTTATGAAAAAGTCCCAAAACAATAAATGTTAGTGTGGATGGTGGAGAGATAGGAACACTCATATACTGCTGGTGGGACTGCAAACTATTGCAACCTCTGTGGAAAGCAATATGGAGATACATCAAAGAGCTACAAGTAGAATGATCCTGCAATCCCATTACTGGGCATCTACCCAAAGGAACAAAAGACATTCTAAAAAAGACATCTGCACTAGAATGTTTATAGCAGCACAATTCACAATTGCAAAGATGTGGAAACAACCCAAGTGCCCATCAATACATGAGCGGATTAATAAAATGTGGTATATATATACCATGGAATACTACTCAGCCACAAAAAAACAATGGTGATCTAGCACCTCTTGTATTATCCTAGATAGAGCCGGAGCCCATTCTACTAAGTGAAGTACCACAATAATGGAAAAACAAGCACCACATATACTCACCATCAAATTGGTATTAACTGATCAACGCTTATGTGCACATATAGTAATAACATTCGTCGGGTGTTGGGCAGATGGGAGAGGGGAGGAGGGGATGGGTATATTCATATCTAATGGGTGCGGTGCTCATCGTCTAGGGGATGGACACTCTTGAAGCTCTGACTCAGGCGGGGCAAAGACAATATATGTAACCTAAAAATTTGTACCCCCATAATATGCTGAAATAAAAAATTTTAAAAAAAGAAAATGGACAAAGACATATCCATGCTTATTTATGTGTGTACATGTATTTGTACAGAAGCCAGGATAAAGTAAAAACATCACTTTTATATTCCATTAGTGGAAGATAATTCTGCAAAGGAATTTTAGTGAATGTATGAAGAGCCTTAATAGTCATACCCTACCTATAATCTCACTTCTAGAAATCCATCCAGAAAACATACACATGAAGATATGTGTTAAGTCCTGGATAATGTATTTATTACAGCCTTATTTATTATAGTGAAAATGGAAAACAAATTAAGCCTCTAGCAATAAGAGATTAAGTATTTCTGAGTTATGATAGATCTATAGATAGAATATTGTGTATCTAATAAAGTGCTATTATAAAGGAATCTGAAATAATACAGGAAAAAGATTCTCAAAATAATATTAATCTTTAAAAATAGGTTACCAAACTATAAATCCCAAATGTGTGGAAAATACCTATGTTATATGTATATTCTTTTTTTTAAAAGACATGAAGAAATATCACAAATGTTAACAGTAATTGGTATCAAAGATAATTTGGGGCTATTTTTCTTTTCTCTATATATATATATATTTCATTACATTCCAGTTTTTATAAATCTGTGTGTAATTTTAATGGCCAGAACAACAAAAGTAATCATTTATTGCAAGGACAGCTAAGTCTTCTGTTTGCAGAGATCCTGTCTCTTCCGCACCATGCCTGTTAGCACTGTGTTAACGCCAGCCCAGATCAGCCTTCTCCTTGTTGCACCCTGGGCCTTTTGAGAGCTGAAATTATAAAATATTAATCAGATGTTCTGCTTTTAGCACACTAAAATTCTGAGAAGCCGTCCAGAGAGTTGGACTGTGTTATCACTGGCACATTTTGTTATTTTGCCTGTTTGATAATCTGAGCAATATATGTACGATTCATAACTTCAGCCTGGCTGTGGAGTCTGTCAGCTATTCCCGCAATAATATCCCTTGGCTGCTCTCACCTTTCATCCTCACTCACATCTCTCCAGTGAGCTCCACTTTTAGATATTTGAATATTCACCTGAATCCCTTCTTTCCCAACTTCCTTACTGTCACTCCACTATTTTCCCCAACTATTATTGGTTTTAGTCATATATTCAGTTATTGAACTTTAATACTTTTTATTATGAAATATCATGAGCAAGGCACTGGAGGTACAAGACACACACACAAAACGAAAAAACCTTCCTGTTTCAGATATATATATGCAATCTGCTAGGAAGTCAAAGAAATAAGCAAACAGTTGCAATATCCTAGCATGCTTGCTTCAGTGCAAGACTGTGCAAACGTCAGTTTGAGCACTGAAGCCTTCCCTAATGGGGAGTCAGGAGAAGCTTCCCATTGAAGTCACATTCCAACCGACTTAAAAGAAAGAAGGAGTTCGCAAGGTAGAAAGTCGGTCTCGAAACAAAAGAAACAGCATGTTTGAAAGCAAGCAGGTCAGAGGCTGTATTAGAAGCACAAATGGAGGCTGGTGAGGAGGGCTGAAGAGGGAGGAAATGTTGGGCAATGGGGTTTGACGGGTAGGAAGAGGCCAGCTCATAAAAGCACATCTTATATTCTTCCGGTGTTCTTTTCTAGTCATGAATCCTACCACATCCCACCAGACTATGTCACTTTAAAGCTAGCCCAGCCCAACGCAAAAGAAATGAATCACAGCAGCTAAGAGGCGGCTGCCAGAAGTTTGTTGCCCATTGACGGGCTTGGACAGCCTGCTCCTGCTCACCCACCCACCTGGTACATAAGAATAATGTCCATAACACTATTTTTCCAGACTTTACTTCATCCTCCTCAATATACCATCTAAGCAAACGGCTGTTACCCCCCAGCTGTACTCTGTCCTCTAGTCCTGGAATATGTTTCTCTTAAACCCATGGATTCCATAATCTAGTAATTCATAAAGCACCAATTTTAAAATCATGGTTCCTTATCATTAGCTCGTTTATTATTTATTAGAAGCTAAACAACTTACAAAGCATCTCTGAACTTCA
The DNA here is from genome assembly GCA_004363605.1 of Indri indri. Classification (NCBI taxonomy): domain Eukaryota; kingdom Metazoa; phylum Chordata; class Mammalia; order Primates; family Indriidae; genus Indri; species Indri indri. The sequence continues at coordinate 5,683 of RJWJ010037635.1, forward strand.
GTTTTTTCATCTGCAAAATAGAGGTGCTAACAATTGTAGCTACAATGGGGAATTATTGCAAGGAATGAAAAAGATAGTGGCAATGAGTAAAAGCTAAGTTCTGCATAATAGTTAGCTATAGCTATCGTTATTATTATTATTATAGTTATTATTACTATTAGGATTGTTATCACTACTCAACATTCCCTTTATAAAAACTAACCCTTACAAGTTGTAACACTGGAAATACTGGGAAATCATGCTAACCTGTTTTTGTTGTTAAAATCTTGGTTGGTTTAATTTCTCGCCCATGATCCACATGAGCTATTTTCCCAGAATCTAAGTTTGCTCCACACACCTGAGAATTATTGGGTTGACACTGCTATCTCCCTTCACATCACATTGTTCTCTATGGGTCTGATTTTATATCTTAGAATTTCTTCTCTGTCTTAGGATTTAAACTTTTCTAGATTAGCTATTTTGCCAAATATGTGTTATCTATCTTCCAAATTTTTCGTTATACCTGTACTTTCTCAGAAAACACATAAAATCTGGGGTTATAGATTAAAATTAAACTAGAAACTGCAAATGCTGAAGATAGTCTTTCTCTATATCAAATATCTGTTGACATCAAATAGAATGAAAGAAATGGAAGTAATCTAGCCACTTATTACTGGTACACGTTTTTCAGTCTATGAGAACAATTCAACAACCTCTTGGGCAACCCAAAATCATGTTAAATTGTCTCTTGAATTTAAACTGTGCCAAGACTTTATCTATAGGGGTGACATTTTCAAGCAATTTAAACATTCTCATGTTCAAAGCTCTTTGCTAAATTTGATAAGTCACCTACAATTGCTTATTTCCCAGATCAGTGGTTGGTAATAGAAACCTAGATCATTACAAAAAGTGAGGATCCATACACCTCTATGCCTTTGGCAGGTGACAGACACACCACCACCATGCTCAGCAACCAGATGTCAAAAAGCAACATCTAATAGAGTTTTTTGTACTGAACAGATTATAGACTTGGTTATTGAACCAGAAATATTTGAACATAAATAGGTATTTTAAATGTATACAATCACTCCTCCAATGCTTAGTCATTGACAAAACAAAGAATAAATTAAACAGCTTTGGAATAATATAGTCTTTATCAATTATTTGACCAAACTATCTAGTTTAAAAGACTTACTAGAGGTGGTATAAATTGCAGGCAACCTGCAAATAGGTATCTTTCCACTTAGTCACTGGCTGTAACTAATGCATGGGAGGAGGGTGGTAATAATATTTTTATTTATAACTGAAATTAAGGAATGAATATTTAGCAGCAAGATTTCCATACTCTGTAAAACTTGTTTTCTAGAATGTGGGACACCTGTCTTGCAGGACTCTGAGTCCCTTTCTAGCATACCACACGGGAAGAATTCCTTAGAAAAGGCCACTGTACAAACATATTTGAATGAATATATTAATAAGGCTTTTGTTACCATTAAAGATGTACAAGCATTTAAAAGAATTAAAAATGTTCTGTTCTGTTCAAAGGAGAGTAGGAGATAAAGTAGAAGAAATAACCTCTTTAGGAAGTAGTTTAGATGGACCCAAAATATAGCCTAACGTGTTTCTCGGTTCATATTCAGGTGCTACATCCAGCCATGCATAAGCCGTGCCTGTGTGCTGAAAATCCAGTCCTACTTTGTTCCTGGGATTGGTACCTACCTAATAGCCAGTTACTGAGATGACTCTTTTCTGATCATCTCTCCTGCCCAGGAAACTTTCTATCATGCTTTTGGCCACTATCCAGGGCAAGTTGGGTCTCCCTTCTGAGATTTTAAGGTCCTTGTCATTCTATTCCAGTCTCTAACTAGCCTCACAGTCCATCCTGCTCAGAGTAGCAGCAGCTAGAATTTCAGGCAAAAGGTTTCCAAATAAAATAACTAGCCTTTAGGAAGCAGTCCTGGAAAATTCAATGTATTTCAATGACAGCAAATGCTACAGCCGTTTAGCTCTTGGTAGAAAAAGAACGGCATGCCCTGATAAATAGTCAGCTCTTATATTTACATCAATTGTACCTTTCCAAATAATACTTGCACTGTTGATGCCTAGGATAGGATTTATGCTGGAAATTCAATTTAGTGGCTGAAGTATTTACAGTGTTTACAGTGTTTCACTGGAAACCTCTTTTTCCACCCCTCCCCCCTGTCAGCTCTGCAAACACTAGTAAAGATGGAAGAGGCCAGGTATAAACCTGACTGATTCAATGATGGCCAACTGAGGGCTATCCTGTGTACATTAGACTAGGATTGAACTGTTGAATAATAGTCCTACATTTGTTCATTCATTCATTGCTGCTTATGCACTCAACAGGCATTTACGGAATGCCTGTTTTTTATATGAAAGTCATTTCAAACAAATGCTTAAAAGAAAGGGTGAGAGAATCCTTGAAATTTGTTTGGACCATAAGACCTAATTTAATTCCCTGCCAAAAATTATATTTACTGTTTCATCAATTCAGCCGAAAAGTTGCTGAAAAATCACCTGTGATCAAATAAACCACCTATGAAACTCTGTATATTCAACTGCAAGTGCATGAAATAACCTCATTAAGTATTAAACTAATGGGTCTTATGCATTATTCCATGAAAAGAATAAACAGACACACTGAACTCTACCCCACTGGTATACTGGAATATGTCCATGCTTGTGTGAATGTATTATAGGCAAAGTGGTTCATGGATTTCAACGTGAAGATAAAGACCACGGAGGACTCCATTTCCAGCAGTACGATGGTTAAGAATCCGAACAATTCTGTCTCCAAAAACAACTAAAAGCCTAGGTAAATTATTAAAGGCTTCTTTTAAGATTATCAAGTGGATAACAAAAATGATAAGAAATACGCAGAGGCCAAAAACTTAGTGAAAACAGGATTTCAGAGAGATGAGCAACTCGCTAAAGCCAAATTTTGTCCTGAGGCATGTCAAAACTGGTGAACTTGAGCTTCATTTACCATGGCCTCCCAGGGGACTGCAGACAGAAGATAAAGCTAGAGCCCTTCAAAGGCAGGGGATTCCATAGAAGACTCCATCACATGAAGTTAACTATCCAACAGCTATGCCTCAGGAAAAAGACAAACTTGGAATAAACCCACATGTCTCCCCACCGCAAAGACAGCAAGAAAATGCCTATTGAATTTCAGTGCTGAGTGGTAAGGGAAAAATTCTCCCCTAAAAGTTCTTAACTATAAGTCAACCTTCATGGAGTTTTGTAACCCAAATTCACACTTCCCGAATGGTCTAAGAAACCTCAGCAAAGAATTTAATGTAGAGTGGTATTTGCTGGGTAGTTCCCAAAAAGGCCTAGAAAAATGCAAAGAATCTCAGAAAAAGTACTAAAAATATTGAGTTCATGTCAAAAACTACAAAATGTATAAGGAACCAGTAAATTGCAAAATCAGACCCAAAGAGATAAGATATTAGAATTACCAAAGACACATAAAATATAAACTAAACTTTATCATGTATTATAAAATAGAAGAGATAAAAAATAAGTAAAAGGCAAAATTTATTTTTAAATGATTAGGGGATTTGATAAAGAACAAAGTATAACTTGTATCTATTTTTTAAATGGTAATAATAAATGTAGAAGGAACAATATGGTTAAAACATAATTAATTAGAAACCATAGTAAAAATAATTGATTCTGGCGAGAATCATCAATGGATGCTAAAACTATTGGATAAAAGTTTGATGGAGCACAGGAAATTTAAATAGTATAAAAATTTCTAATTAATTATATAGGGAAAAATGAAAATGGTACAGTAGAGAAACCTGTGACACCATCTTAACCAAGTAATCAAAATTAGCAGCCTCAGTAATGAGAGAAACTGACATTCTGATACCAGACACTGAGTAGGGAACAATTTAACTTACATAGCATTCCTATTAAAAACGCAACTGGATCCACACTGAGAGACATTTCACAAAGCAACCGCCCTGTACTGTTCAAAAATGTCACTGTCATGAAAGACAAAGAAAACCCGAGGAAATATTCCAGATTAAAGGTAACTAATGAGATATGACAACTAAATGTAATATGTGACCCTAGATTGGATCTGGAATCAGGGAAAGAATGTTACTATAAAAGATATAATTGGAACAATTGTTGAAATTTGAATATGGACTATTCAGTAAATAACAGCATTATATCAACATAAAATTTCATGACTGTGATAATTATATACCCTGAAGTATTTAGGGGTACAATGTCATAATATCTGCAACTTACTCTCAAATGGCTCAAAATAGAATAAAAATGTTGAAGAAGAAAATAAAGTGAGGAATGCCATAGCAGATAACAAAACTTATTTTGAATCTATGGCACTTAAAACAGTATGCTACTGGCAGAATAGAAAAATGGATCAATGGTACAGAATACAGAGCCCCCCTAAAAATCCTCACATATATGTAATCTAGAGATACGACAAAGATGGCACTGCTAGTCGGCGTGGAAAGGATGCCTTTCCATTAAATGGTTCTGCAATAGCTCGGATCCACATAAGGGAGGGGAATGCCACCCTCACGTTATGGAAAGTCAATTCCAGGGAAATTAATGTGAAAATGTGGGGAAAAATAGGAAATAAAGCAAAACTATAAAGTGTTTATTAAAAGAATATAAGAATGTCTATATGATCATTGGAACAGGGAAGGATTTCTTACATAAGGCAAGAAGTTCAAACTTTAAAGGAAAAGATGAATAAATTTAAGAACATACAATCATGATCTTTTATTCGTCTGACTCTTGCAGAAGAAAGTGAACAGGCGAGTCATGAAAAAGTGAAGATTAATTCAATATATTAAGAAATACTAAAAACAAAGAGGAAAACATCCAATAGAAAATGGTTCAAAGACTTGAACAGACAAATCTCCAAAGAGGAAATGTGAAGGGCTGACAAATAAAAAGATATTCAACTTGATTAGTGAGCAAAGAACACAAAATAAAGCACAATAAATTACAATTCCAAATTTACCAGGCTAAACAAAAATTTATTTCTGAATATCAAGGTTTGAAGGGATGTGGAGCAACTGGCACTCTTATATGCTATTCCTTGTAGGTGTTAAAATTACTTCATGAAATAATTAGGCATTTAGCTGGTGAGGTGCATATCTACGACCCTTCAATTCCACTCAATCCAAGAACATGAACAAGAATATCCCTATCACTGTTTAGAACAATAACCAGAAATACAGAAAATACTCATCAACAGGAGAATGGATCAATAAATTGTGATACATTCATACAATGGACTACTACACAAGCAAAAATGAACAGACTACAGTTACATGCAATAACAAAAATAAAACCTCAAGAATATAGTGTTAAGCAAAAATTAAAAGCGCATACAAAGCAAGCAAAAATTCAGCTTGACTCCTTTCACACAAAGTTCAAAAACATGGGAAACTAAATAATTTACGTAAGAAGGAAGGGAAAGGTATAGAATTAGGGAAGAGAAGCAAAAAAGCTTTAATAACTTTTTAAAATATTTTATTTTTATTTCAGAATATTATGAGGGTACAAACACTTTGGTTACAATTTGTCAAACCATGTGGTAGGGACTCTGTTTTCATTGTATTTGTCATACTGTTTGCATACTTTTAAATACTCTTCTAGCTATTTAATAATAAAAGAGAGAGAGAGAGAGAGAAAGAAGGACTTGTGTTTCTAATGAACGATTCAAGTCAGAGAGAGCAGGTTATGTTTCCCATACTCAGACTCTCCCAGGACACCTATACTATTCCAGAATATTACATTTATGCACTTTTCTTCTTAATCTTTCCCTAGCAAATCCTCAAAGCCCCCCGTTTCCCTTTCTCAAAAAAGGTTTAAATGTAAGCTGTAGCACACACTTTTATAAAATCAGGTTAGAATTTTAGTTAAACTATGAAGAGAACAAGACAGTAAAAAGCGTGACTCTGAGCAAAGCACTTTGCTTTGGCCCTCATCTGGGGAGTCTGATTGAAACTGGGGATAAACAGAGGTAGGTAAATGTAAGATACCGTGTTCTTTGGGATTACTAGTTATAAAGATGTACAGGACATCTTCAGATGTTTAGCATATTTCATGTGAGTATCCTGGCCTTCCAGTGAAAATCCCAATGGAGTGCTGACTTTTAAAAGATGTTTTCTTCTAGAATATTTGTATTCTTTCTTACCTTCTACCTTGTCTGTATTATTTTTTTGTCATCACCCTCAATTGACCTTTCTGTGGATAATTTCTGCACCCAAGATTGCTAAACTCATGTTCTTTTATCTTTTCAGAAGCTTCTCCAAACTTCCACTCAAGTAACAATAGCTGGTATTCACTCATTGACTCTTCCCTAAGGAATACACCACAGTCTTCATTCATAGTCTCTGGCATAGTATTGAATACAAACCTGTTTATTGGATAAAAACATTCATAATGTCTTTATACAATAAAAATGATTTAATTTGTATTTCTTTTCAGGTCTTAAATGCACAGTCTCTGCAATACATAATGATTTCATTAAAGCCTTGAAAGTCTCTCATGATAACATTGAAGACAAGATTGAACAAAGTGTATTAAAAGATAATTGTTGCTTATTGACTAATATAATTATCATTTGTCACTTGAAGACTATGACCATCCTGAGGACAGTAAGTAACCATACTTATTTATCATGCATGTTGAAATCCCAGATACTCAATAAATTTTCTATTATGGAAGAATGAATGAATGATCAATTTGTAAAATCTTCATGTTAGATACATTTTGTTTTTGCTGCCAAGTACCCATTTCTCGTTCCTAAGGACATTGTCATGATCATGGGAAACCACTCTTTCCACACTTTTGCGCTTGTGGTTTGAACTTGAGCTTCCTCAAAGCCCCCACCCAGCTCCTAACAAAGTCATGTGAAATGGCCCAGTCACTTAGCTGTGTTTGATCCCTCTGGCCATAGTAACTTATTCAGGAATTGACACATAACACAGTCTAGGCCAATAAGACTCAAACCCAAGATATCAGGTTATAAATGTGAGAAGGAGAAGTACATATTATGGACAACACATTGTGCTGGGCACTGGGGATACTAAAGTGAATTAGGAATGGTCCCTTTGCTGAGAGAGTTTGTATTATAGACAACTGAAAAATATGAAAACAAGGAAGATGTTTTCTTCAGAGATCCTGGGGTCTAGGCTTTCCTGTAGAGGTGGACCACAAGGTAGAGTAGGGGCCCCTCAGGCTTCTCAAAAGGAGGCTGAGGCTGGGTCTCAAAGGCCAAGTGAAGGGATGGAAGGGCATCCTGGCATAGGGAAGAGTATATGCAAAAGCACTGAGGAAAGAATCCACAAGGCCTACTTAGGCAACCACTTCTCTCTTTACACTGAGAATACTAACTCTGTGGATGTCACCAGTCTGGAGAGCTGCTAGAGGCCAGCACATGGAAAAAGTCTGCCTAAGAATAACACGACAAAGAGCCAAAAAGGAAGAAGGGAGTCACAGCCATAGTCCTACAGACTTTTGTTGAGCCCTAGAGCTGGCAATGACTGATGATGATCTGTATTTGGATTTTTCAATAACATGAATTAATATATTCTCTTTTTAAGCTAGTTTGAGTTGTGTTTCTGACCCCTGCAATGAAAGCATACTGATTGATACTGTTAAACTTTTAACCAGTGACTTCATCTTAGATAAAGAAATAAAAATATTTTTATAAAGGTCTTAAAAAGTTAACTTACACTGATTTACATAAACTCCTGATCAAGGATTTCATAAACTCCTGACAAGCACAGTATGGTGAAATAGCCTTAGCTCACTGAGCCTATAACCAGGGGTCCAAGCCGGAATGAAAGGTCTGGAGTTGGGTGATGAGGACAGGGATGTATACACACAGGGAGAAGTGAGCAGAAGTAGTACCTGGAGGAAAATAAACCAGGAAGTGTCAGTGGAACAACTCTTGTGAGAGAAGATTAGAACATTAGCCTAAAGCAGGATCAATGGGAAGCAAAAAGAGTACATAATCCAATTTCTTTAAAAGAAGGACTTGACACGTGGTAATGTAATGTGTCCTTTTGCTGCTTCTCCAGATTTATCTCCTACCATGGCTTCTCTAGAGCTCCCTAATTCAAGCCACTTCCAACCACTATTCGTTGGCTAAGTAGGCCTTGTGGATTATTTCCTCAGTGCTTTCGCATATACTCTTCCCTGTGCCAGGATGCCCTTCCATCTCTTCGCTTGGCCTACATGACCCAGCCTCGCCTCCCTTGGAGAAGCCCGAGGGACCTCCACTCTACCTGGTGGTCCACCTCCACAGGAAGGCCTAGACAACCCCTGGACCTCTGAAGAAAACATCTTCGTATTTTTCACTTATCTATAATACAAACACCCTCAGCGAAGGAACCGTTCCTAATTCACTGTAATATCCCCAGTGCCCAGCACAATGTGTAGTCCATAATACATACTTCAAAAATGTGAATTGATAAAATTGAACGTCATGAAGAATGACCAAAGATGACCAATAACAAAATAGTGCTACAGGTTCTGTACTTTTATCAACCTCAAACAAAAGACTAAGATAAAACATCATCATACTAAAAGATCAGATAAATATATCGAGCATTTACTGTGGACATGACATTGGAAAAGAAATTCTCTACATCCTCATCCAATCCACTGTCCAACCCCAAATATAAAGCAGATCCTCTTCCAACTCCCCGTAACCACCCACCCCACACAGTCATCTCTCTGCCAGAACAAGGCTTCTCTGTGAGCCCAACGCATCTTACAAACGCAGCCTGTGCTCAGCTGTCACTACGCTTTTGCTTTCTGTCTGCCCCACATTTTGCTTCCTCTCTATTATAAACGACCACAGAACAATGACCAAATATCTACATGTAAGTGTCATTTTGTTGTAAAGCACTACATGTAGCCGTGTTTTTATTGAATAGTAGTAATTATTATTTGACATACGAAAGTGACAGTTCCTCCAGGTTCTTTAAATTGTTCCTAAATAAAAAAGCAAATTTTATCTTAGACTGAATACTGCTTACCACAGATTTTAAAAATCTTTGAGGGGAACTAGTTTCCCATCAAAGGGGAGCTTATTTCAAATATTTGGGGCTTATTTCAAATATGCAGTAGAAGAATTAAAATTAGAATGATTTCAGAGTATAAAACTATAATAAATGGTTAGAAAAGTTAGCAGAAGGCAAATTTTAGCTTAATGTAAGGAAGGATTGTCCTTCAATTAAAGCTCTCCAACAGTAGAGGGGGCTGAATTCCAAAGCAGCGAATTTATCAAGGGTCATAAAAAGAAATATTCCCATAAATTTTATGTCTTACAGCTATTACTTCATTAACATTCATGGCATTTCAAAATACGTGACAAAGCCGTAGGTCCCCCTTTTGTAAACGAAGAAATCGACAGGCTTAAATGATTTGCCCAGGGTCACATATCGACTGATACAAGTCCTATGTTCTCTTTCTCACATAACATTTCTTTATTTTCTTAGGAAATAATAAGCATCCTGCAATTGCAGGTGATCTTACTTACTGCTGTTTAATTCTTGATCTTCTAAGCAAAACTCAGGCTTTTTTTTATATCTGAGAGTTGGCCTTCTTGGAATCTTTTGGTAGATAAGGCTTTTATGTTCTGCAAATTCTTAGGCATGGCACTTTAATTAGTTTTAGCCAATTTTGCATCAGAAAATTTAGATGATAATGATTAGTCTACAAATTGCTAGATCATTTGTAACAA
>RJWJ010037636.1:0-15419 GCA_004363605.1 Indri indri
AAACACTCAAAGGCCTCCCCGTGCAGCCCGTGGCCTCTGCACGCGGCAGGACGTGACTGCATGGCTGCGGGTGCCGCCCGAGCCCGTTCACGTGTGAGCGGGAGGCGCAGGTGGGAGGCCAGCACCGAGAAACGGGCCTTGCAGTCGCACCTGGATTTTCTCCTCTTTTGAGACCTGGGGGCACCTGGACACTTTCCAGAAGGGAACACCTGGGTCCCCCGCGGTCTGGACGGCTGCCACATGCCTTCGCCTCCTGCTAGATATCGGGCAGAACAGCCAGCGTGTGAGAGCGAGAGACCCGCAGAGCCCAGCATACGAGGCGGGTCGGGGTGGGCTCTTAAATGAGTCACTCCCCCCTACGGGAACCACGCAGGACACCATTCCTGCGTGGGTAAGCCGACTTTCTTCTCCAAGAACACACACACCCAGGAGTGACCCAAAACCCCCGGTCCCAGTAGGTGGGATTGGATGACGTGCTTAGTGAAGTGTTCAGACAACAAAGAATCCTAAAGTGGGAGAAAAAAAAAAAAAAGGACATTTTTTTCCTACTCTTATTTAATTATTTACCAAGTCTGAAAGCACAATATTGAAAGAAGGTAGGAAATGAGTGTAGCCATATTTTGGGTACTTTTAAAAATATATGTATTAATATAAGGTATCAAGTCCCTGGCAACCCCGTCCTGTTTTATGTTTACTGTTTAACATTATTTTCTTCCCTTGCATGTTTCGTGAGATGAGGTTCATATAGGCTGATGGCCCCTGAATGACTTAGGAACCCTGGCTGTGTTCTATGCGGCTGTCACAGTCAGCACCACCCTCATCAATTACGAAAAGTAATGACAGTAACAATTCTTTCCATGTTAGACTATTTTGCAAACCACTCTCAGACACGTGACCCACAGTCTGGGACCAGATATGATTGCCACTACGTGGCAGACCCGGACGAGGAGGCTCAGAGAGGACCAATGGCTAGACCACCATCACACAGACAAAAAGTGACAGAACCGGCTTGTGGGCCCTTCCTCCAGGCCCAGGTGTAATACCATTTCAAAACTCTACCCGTGGGAGGTTTGGCTGAGGTATATGCTCATAATCTATTTTACCAGAGAATAGCTTGACATAATCTAATTTAAAAATTATTATAAAATTATAAACCTGGTCTGCCTTTCCTGAGAGAAGAGGTGACCTGTTAGTATTTCGAAATGAATTAAATCTCTCTTTTGTTTTTTTAAAGTCTACTTTTTGTGATGGAGGACAGCAAAAAACACAAAACTACCCATATTCACACACTCTTCATAGGCTCTCCACCCTCAGGGATTTAGAGCTTTATTTTTGTTTTTGCAATATGGTCACTATCCCTTTAAATAATAATAAAAACTTTCTCTTCTCGGTTTCCTGGATTCCATCCCCAGCCTCTCAGCAACTATGGAGCTTTGTCTACAATCAGTGCATATTCCGCTCCGTGTAAGAATCACAGATGTTGATAGAAATAGCCATGGGGTGTGCAAAGAACCCATTTCATGTGTCAGAAGAGTTGGGCCTCTGTTAGATGAAATGTCAGAGGAAGGCGGATCTCTCAATGGGAAATGACCTTAAGAAAGCCCCGACCTCACCAAAGATGACCTTTTTCCAGCAAAAAACATTAAAATTACAACCATATTCATGTTTCAGTTTCAAAAACAATATGTATTTCTCCGCCACACTCCTTTGACTTGGCAACCCACATATCTTAAATAAAGATATACCGGAGTCCTGTTTCTACCCGACAGCGCCGAGTTGATTTATTTCTGTCTGAACACATCCGCGGAATGAAGCTGCTCTTTTTAATTCCTCAAGAGGCCCATTGGAGGTCCATTTTATTGCTATTTTAGCTGAATGTTTTACTACTGTATCTGTATTTAATATTTCCAGTGTGGCCTCATTTTTGGAATTTTTTTCCCCAAAATCCCACAGGCATCCTTGTATTAAGGAAAATATATGTCTTATCAATGTGTTAATCAAACTGAAAATTCCGAGGCCCTTAAAAAGCAGCTACAGAGAAACGTCCACATCCTATAGTATTTGGACCTTCAAGTGCCAAAGTGCAAAGCAACAGATCGGGGAGAAATTTCTTTTACAGCAGTGACGAGAGAAACAATCGTGGCTCAAAATCTGCACTGAAAAACGGGCTTTAGAAAACACTTACTTGATTCTGGTTTATTTGATTTTGTTGGTTGATTTTTCATTTATTTGCTTTCCAATGCCTCGTCTTGCAAATTAAATCCATTTTGCAGGAGGGGATGGGGGGGCGTCCAGCACTAATTCTGTGGAATGTGGGAAGCCTTTTCCCCCAACACCTAACTGCCAAAGTAAAACAAAGATTTCAAAGCACCTGTCATTGTCACAAAGGGGGAAGGACCTCGGAGCTCTCCAAGCTTTGCCTGTGTTTTCCCCACTAAAGCTGTTTAAGGTAATGTGACGCAAATGCTCCCAGGCCCCTAGAGGAGTGGGAAATTGCTAAAGTTAGAATCCCTTCCTAAACATGGCACTGATGAGAGTACAACCTACACACTGGGGCTCAGACACGGCCAAACGCAGATGCCAGCGGCATGCGATGAGGCGTGTTGGAAAAGTGACATTGCTGTGTTTAAGCTGGCTCCCTGGTCAACTCCCTCCAGTCCTCACCTTTAACTGAGACGAATCGGACCCATGCCACGCATCTGTTGTGAAGAATGCATGAAACAATGTGAGAGAAACAGCTGGTTTAATGCAGATGTGCGGATTTTCTCAGTTTTTACTTCTAAAATGTTTTTTCTACTTGCCTGAAGCATACCTTTGACAAATTCCTTTAGGATAGTCTGTTGGTCATAATTTCCTCAGTTTTGAACTATTAGAAAATCTAAGCTTCTTTTAATGATAGGTTTATTGAATATGCAGTTCTTGCTTGCAAGTTACTATCTTGCAAAAACATGGAAGAGGCTACTGGCTTCTGTTATTTCTGTGGAGAAGTCTGTGGTCAGCTCAGTGATGTTTTTCACTCTGGCTACTTTTAGGACCTTATTTAAAGTTCTGCAGTTTTATACCAATGTGTCCAAGTGCAAAGTTATTTGTTTGTTTTGTTTTTGGCTTGATGGCCATTGTACTTTTTTATTTTCTGTATTCTGTATTTCTATAGTTTATATTCTGTAATATAGAAATATAGAATATTTCTGTTTTCTGCATTTTCTATTTCCTTGGCTCTCTTTCAAATATTCTGGACATTTCTTCTGATTTGCCTCCATAATCACCAGTTTTCAGTTTATTTGTGTCTTATTTAATGTTTTACCTTTCATTGGGTTTTGAATATCAATAATCTTATTTATTCGTTCATTTATTATTTTATTTATTTATTTATTTTGAGATGGGGCCTCACTCTGTCTCTCAAGCTGGAGTGCAGTGGGGTAATCAAAGCTCATTGCAGCCTCAAATTCCTGGGCTGAAATGATCCTCCTGCCTCAGCCTCCCAAGTAGCTAGGGCTACAGGTGTGCACAACCACACTCAGCTAATTTGGGTTTTTTTTTTTTAGAAAGAGGGTCTTGTTATATTGTCCAGGGTGTTCTCAAACTCCTGGCCTTAAGTGATCCTCCCACCTTGGCCTCCAAAAGCACTGGGACAATAGGCATGAGCCACCATGCCCTGATAATAATTTAATTTCTCAAAGGCTGTATGGTTCTTTTTACAAATCTACTTGGCCATGTTTGATAGACTTTAATTCTTTTCTGATTTTTGGATTCCATCTTCTATTTCTTTAAATATTTCACATATACTTATTTTATATCCCTAACTCTGCATGTGTATGTGTTTGTGTGTGAACATACATGTGTGTATAGGGACTACATTTGTCATATAATCTCCAGAGAGGATTTTCATCTGCTTTTGCTGAGTGCCAGAGAATGCTATAGACCTGGTACTGTTTGTGGCCGCTTGTCAGGTTCCTGATCTAACTGTAGGCTTCAGGTTGATCCTCTCCTCCTTGCCAGGGTCCTGGGCTTGGTTTCCCTAACAGACTTGCTTACTGCTTAAGTTCCTTCTTCTAGTCTCAGCTCAGTCATTGTGTTTATATGCTTATTTCTTTGTCTTTATTTCTTAGAGATTTCCCTTATATTCTATCAGTCCCATGAAAACATTAAAACTATTTTTATTTAGGTTTGTGTTGTCAATTTCTAATTAACTCAAGGTCTGGTTGTATTTCTTGTGGTCACCTCGCGTGCCATGCCTCAGAGGCCCATTTGCTGGAATTGTGTTTTGGAGGATGTTGTCGACTCCATCATTCAGTGTGCCCTGAACTTCCACACAATGATAAAAAAAATAGCAATAATAACAACTCTATACTGAAAATATATAAGGCTCCAGAGACCATGCTAACCATTTAACAAATAATATCTCTAGTCCTCTCACCATGATGAAGAAGCTGCATTTCTGAGAATAAAAGTGAGTAGTGTTTACTTATCATAAAATGATTTGGTAATGGAGGTGGGATTGGAAGGGGGCTGGTATAATATTCTGCACATTTACTACTATGCCATGATATATCTCAATTTTAAAAATATAAAGTTATATAAACTCTTCATGAAAAATTACTTCAGAAATACAGTCAGAAAATACATTAATTTACCCCAAGAGACTGGCCTGATTTGTCTTTTCCAACAATGAATATATTTTGATATTTTATGACTGATCATATCTCTACTTCATTGGAGACACCAGAAGACTCCAGAACAAATTGGAAGGTCAATGTAGTCAAGTATGGCTTCCATCATTATAGCCCCTACCCCAAGTCATAACATTCTAGTTTTATGTTGATGTTATTATATATCCATTGCAACCATTTAAACATAAATAATTAGAGAAATAAAAATTGAACATCATAAATACATGATTCCTTTATAGAAAAGGTTTAATTACACAGATTTTGTTTTCAAAGCACATATAATATTCTAGCAGGTCAAATATCCACATCATGTAATATTTTAGTTTTATTTCTGGAGGGTGAATTCCCTTCTAAGCATAACAGATGACGATGACACAAAAAATAATGTCACTAAATACAATTTTGATATCATTAGAAACCTTATGAAAGGTTTTCCTGCAGTTTGTTCTTCACTCTCAACAATCCTCCCTGGGTCCGTTTGGTTCTTACATCGTAGTAAAAAGGAAACAGAGAAACTGAGGCCTTGTGGCTTGCCAATGCCACAGGAATAGTGCATTTCTTTATTATAAGGATTTCGCTCCTGTGATTCTGGAGGCTGAGAAGTCCCAGGATCTGCTGTCTGTAAGCTGGAGACCCAGGAAAGCCAGCGACGTAGTTCTGAGATGGGAGAGCTAATGGTGAAAGTCCTACCTGAGGGCAGGAGAACAATGTCCCAGCTCAAGCCATCAGGCAAAGAGAGCTAGCTCCCGCCTTCTCCGCCTTTCTGTTCTATTTGGGCCTCCCGTAGATTGAACTACGCCCACCCACATTGGAAAGGCCAATCTGCCTTACTGAGTCTGTCAATTCAAACGCCAATCTCAGCTGCAAGCACTCTCATGGACACACCCGGAAACAACGTTTAATCTGGGCACCCCGAGGCCCAAGCAAGTTGACACATAACATTATCACAGTTAGCAAGCGGGAGAGCCAGGAAGGACTAGTCTGGAACTCTTCTTTCTCCCTTTTCTTCCTATATCATTAAAATGAATATTGGTCATTTCCTTTCCTAACTTTCTGGGGAGTGGGGTAAATGTCCTTATATCTGTTTTACTTCTTGATATCTCTAAAGTTTTGTCCCATTAAAAGATAATCATCTATTGCTCTTCCCTTTGAAACTCGATGTTTTATAATTGTCTTTCTATTTGGTCCTGGGGTCTCTCAGTGCCACTGAGAGCATCTAGGTACTGACCTGAGTGGCCTCAGCATCCATCAGGTTACCCTTCATTTAAATGTCAAATGCTAATGACAAAGGTCTCTTAATCTGACCCCACCTTTAGAAATGTGCTCATTCTCCATTAAAATGGGCCCTCTGCTCTTGGAAGAGCCCTCTGTTTCCCTATAAGGTTTGCTCCAGTCAAATAAATTAACATATCTTCTTTGCAAAATACTGTACTAGGCATGATGTTCTTATTCCAACCAGTGAAGTCAAGCCCTGCTAAACATGAGTTTATTAAAATGTATTTATCTTTTAGAATTTCTTACCTTTTTCAGATAGAAATATCGACTCTAAGTTCAGATGAAATATTGGATAATTCAGGGTAAAGGTGGTCAGATATGTCTTGGGAATCTGGGAAAGTACCTACAAGAGTAGATTATTCAGTATTTTCCATTTACATGAGGGAAAATTGAGTATTGGAGATATCAAGTCACTTGCTCAAGAATACACAAGTAATTTTGACAGGAGTATTCAAGGGTTAGTTGTTTTGTACTTAAGTTTCCCAACTAATTAGCAGGTTGACATAGTCACAGTAGATTACAGACCTTGGCAATATAGTTACAATGTTTCTATAAATCTCATTCTGTGCAGTTTACAGTCCTCCGTTCTATCAGCTGAGCTATCGAAGGGTGCACGATATAAATCTAATTCTATGTCGACTATTTCAAAGGAAAACAGGCCTTGAAACCATGACTTTCGTATATCCAAAAATCATCATATTTTGGAACATTCTGGAGACTTACGGCAGAATAGAAAGTTGTATTTCAAAAATAATAATGCTTACTACTCTGTCAGGTACCAGGCTATGTGCTTTCCAGAGTTTTATCTCATTTAATCTCCATAAGAACTTGGTGAAGTGGGTACAGCTACCATTTTACAAATGAGGAAACTGAGGCTTAGAAAGATAAACTGTTCAGAGTCTCTTGGACTGTAGGGGGCAGAGCAAAGTGTCAGACTTTGGTTTCTCCATCTCTGAACCCCAGCTTCTCACTGTGGGTGGTTCTGCATCTCCAGAAATACTGATGAGGTCATGCTAGGGGGAGCTTAGGACCTGCCACCCCAGGACCCAGCAGGACCCCTGGGATGGAGAAGGTCAGTAAGGGCTGCCTCAGCCAGAAGGAAGCCCAGGTGGGCAGGTGGAGACCAAGGCGGAAGGAAGCGGGGGTCCTGGGTGCTGCTGGGCAGTCAGAGACCAAGACTCAGTAACAGGCACCATTTGGAGTCAGAGAATCTGGAGACAGTGTTGGGGGTGAACAACCCGGAAGCTGAGTATTAAGGCAGACTGGAAGCCAAGCTCAGAATTCCTTTGTACAAGGCTCAAAACTCTTTTATGAACAAAGCAGTTTTATGAACGAAGCAGAAACCTGAGCACCTGGGTGTTGGGAAGAGGTGAATTGGCAGGGACAAAGAAGGGCTGACAGCTGGGCAGTCAGGACACCAAACTGAGTGGGCAGGCAGCGTGGTGGAGTGGGAGACCAGTGGGTTAAGATTATGGCACATCAGAATTCCAATGCACTTGCTGTGTGACCCTCACCAAGCACTTAACCTCTCTGAGCACCACATTACTCATTTCTAAAATGAAGAGGACCATAATTATCTCACGGAGGAATTTTAGGAAATAAATAGCATAATATGCAAAAGTACCCTGCATAAGGCTTGTCATGCAGTAGGCTCTCATTCTATGAACACATATTCATTCCTCTGAAATTTCCTATGTATTCATTTCCTACGGCTGCCATAACAAATGTCCACAAACTTAGTGGCTAAAAACAACAGAAATTTATTATCTAAAAATCGTGGAGGCCAAACGTCCAACGTGGGTCTTCCTGAGCTGCACTCGTGTGTTGGTGAGGCTGCACTCCTTCTGGAAGCTCTGGGGGAGGATCTGTTGTCTTGCCCTTTCCAGCTTCCAGAGGCTGCCCCCATCCCTTGGCTTGTGGTCCCTTTCTCCATCTTCCAAGCCAGCAAGGTAACATCTCCAAATCTCTCTTTTTCTGCCTTTATCTTCCCATCTTCTTCCTGACTCTGACCCTCCTTACTTCCTCCTCTAAGGACCCTTGCGATGACATAGGGCCCATCTGGGTAATCCAGGGTCATCTCTTGTCTCAAGATCCTGAACTTAATCACATCTGCAAAGTCCCTGTTGCATGGTGAGTAGCACAGCCACAGATTCCAGGCATAAAGGTGTGGACAGCTTTGAGGTCATTATTCTGCTGATTCCATATTGCAGCAACCACATGTCCCAGAGACATGTATGGGGCAGGTCTACAGCTAGGGTTCAACTAGAAGGAACTGCAGGGAGGGGAGGGGTGTTGGGTAAGCGATGATTCTGTCATCACACTTTGTGGCAATCCAGGGCAGCTCTCCCATTCTACAGCAGAGAAGACTGAAACCAGCAAGGCAAAGTTTCTTGCCCAAGGATGCAGAGAATGAGTTCGGGGTGACTTCAAATTTTTAACATAAACATGATAAAGCAGCAGGTCTTACTCTTTATTTGTAAGCAAAGGTCACTTACGGTTCCTGCAATAAATTCTCTTGATCTTTATTTATTTATTTTCAGGGCCTCAAGCGTCCGTTGTTTGTATCTTTATATCCTGTGTCTGCGTTTATTTGGGTTTAATTTTAGCACTTGTCATTTTCTGAGATTATCTGGTTTTTATTTGTTTTCTTTTTAGTTTTCTGTACCCTTCCAAACACTGCTAGTTCAACAAAAACGCATTGGATGGATGGGTGGACAGGCACTGTTTGTTAAATGCGATGCTAAGCAGTTCATACACCTTGCACCATGTACTCCTTAGGTCTCCGCAAGGTAAGAACTGTCATTGTTCCCACATTACACATGAGAACCAGGCATTGAGAGCTTGGTCTCATGATGTGACCAAGCTCCAAAGCAAGCGACAAAGTTGAAATTAGAAGCCAGACAGTCCACTCCTGAGCTGTGAAGAACTTCACCCCTCGCAAAGTGCTGGGCAAATCTGGATGCAGAGCCAGCATTTTACAGGGTGATGCCGTTACTCTCCGAGAAGAAGCGATCTTAAGCCTCTCACTCCCACGTCTGCTCTGCTCTGCTTACAGACTTGTGATCTCAGTCTAATCCAAGTTAGCAGCACAGAGCAGCTCCCGGGAAATTGGTTCACACGTGCGGATGGGCCCAGCAGGCCAGAGCTAACCCCCTCGCCGTCTCTGACCACAGAGGAACAGACAAGAAGCCGAGGGTTGTGGGCACAAGTGTTGGGAGGAGGTCGTCGTGCGTGGGCCATCCATAGCTGGAACTCAGTCTGAAACTGACATAGAGGAAAAAAGGAAGGAAAATCACCCTGGATGTGAATTCACTGTCAACTTGAACACACGTTAAAAAGATCCAAGCCAGGCGCGATGACCGGGCCTGTGAGTAGCCGCTGCACTCCGGGCTGGGCAACACAGTAAGACCTCATGTCCAAAAATAAAGCAAAGAGATCCCTTTATACTTGGCTCTAGATTTATACTTTAAAATAGCTGTTATGCTCATCATCTTGTTGCATCGCCCTAAGAAAACTTACATAAACTTATATAATGGAAGTTACTAAACTCATTTAACAGAAAAGAAAACTGGGGTTCAGAAAAACTAAGCATCCTGACCATGGCCGTGTAGCTGGCAAGTGCTGTTCGGATGTGAAGCACATCGTATCTCAGCACCAACTACCTGTTGCCCCCGTCGCGGGCTGAATGGTGCCCCGGTAAAGATATGTCCGTGTCCCGATCCCCAGAACCTGCGACTATCACCTTACATGGCAACAGGTGTGATTAAGTTAAGGGCATGGGGAGAAGGGCTTCATCCTGCAGTATTTGGGTGGGTCCTAAATACAGTCCCACGTGTTCTCATCGCAGAGAGGCAGAGGGCGTTTGAGACGGGAGTGGAGTGATGCGGTCACATGCCAGGGAACATCTGGAGCTGCCAGAGCTGGGAGAGACAAGGAAGGATTTTCCCCTGGAGCCTTCAGAGGGAACGTGGCCCTGCTGACACCTTGACTTTGAACTTTAGCCTCTAGAACTACGAGAGAATAAATTCAGGTTGTTCTTAGCTACCCAGCCGAAAACCGTACTTTAGCTTTTTATAGAAGCCAAAGGAACTAAGAGGCCCCACTCTGTCGAGGTGCCTCTGGCCTTCGCTGACCTGGAAAATTTACACAAGTCTGGGCTTTTTCAATCAAAAATGATATTTTAACAAGAAGGTCTCAAAGAGGCATGCTTATTGTGTGTTAAAAACATACTCTGAAACTTTTTAAAAATAAAATCCTTATATAAAATGCATAGTAAGTTCATATTTACAAGGTATGTGCTTTTCATCAAAGTGCATTGCCAGTAGCCAGGCCTTTCTGGTGAAGTTAGGGTAGAGCGTGTTCTTCAAGATAAGAAAAATGGTTTCTTTAAAATTATCTTTAAGGCTGACTTGCCCCTCCTTCAGGCCAGTGTCCCACAAGTTCTTTGGGTTCAGAGTCACTGTAGGATAAGAGAGACTGTATTGCATATTATTTCCCAGGGAAATCCGGGGTCTTCCTCTGGAGAAACAATTTCCAAAGGACCGCAAATAAACATGGGTGTGATTGACAAAGGCAGCTGCTCATCACCCCACCCTGAAATGCAAACGGGGCTTGAGCTGCATCTGGGCAGCACTCGGCCAGCTCTCGCTTCCCAGAATTCAGTCTATCATCAAACCTAGCATGATGGAGAATCATACAAAAGGTGGCAGATTCTAGAAGGATATCCAGCAGCTGCAGACATAGGGTTAGATTTCCCTTGAAGTCCTGTGTGGGAGAAATACGTAAATGCCTAAAACTCAAAGCCAACCTCCAGCTTCTTGTATGCTATTAATTTGAAACAGTGGAGAGAGAGATTATGCAATTCGCCCACAGAGCTGAAACCCTGATTCCTAGTGGACTGGATAAAATTAATGATTCCTGCTGAATAAATAAAACTTAAATGGCTTTCAAAGGCCTGGTCAAAAAGGAACTTTGAAGTGCTGTTCTTCAAACACTTGCAACGTGCGGGAGGGCAGTCTAGGAGCCTAAAGATGATGGTGGTGGCGATGTGAAGATGATGATGGTAGACCTGATAGAATGGGGACACTGAAGATGACAACGGTGGTGGTGAGGGGATAGAGATGATGGAGATGATGGAGATGACAGTCGGGGGCATGTGAAGGTGAGGAAGCTGATGGATGGTGTGTTGGTGGTAACAGTGATCGCAATGACTATTAAATCCAGGACCTTTTAATTCTAAAATTCAATTCTTTGGGATGACAGAGTTTTAGTAGGTCCTTGGTTCAATTGAATCAAGCATATCTTGAATTATGCTCAATTTTGAAATTTATTGTTTCATCCACTAAACATTTTCCAAGTGCTGGCAATATTCTAGGTGCCGTCCTAAGCCTTGAAGAGCAAATTTTAGTAAAATATAGTCTCAAGGAGTTCAGAGCTGCTATAAACTGAATGTTGCGCCCCCCTCAAAATCATATGCTGAAATCCTAACGCCCCCAGATTCACTTCCAGGTATTAAATTGGAAGCTCCAGCGCTCTGACCTGCCACGCCCCGCTGTGCAATGACGCAGGGTGTGCACCTTGAGGGTCTGGGCAGTGGGGACACGTCCGTGAGAGTCTGAGGTCTGGCATGTGTGGGGCATGGGTGCTGATGACAAGGAGGCCGTGCCTGCCACAGACACGTGGATGCACAATCACAGGGGCATCAAATTGGCCTTGCCTCTGTCCCGGACAGGAGATTCACTCTGGCCTTTTGTTAGTTTTTCCTCAGCCGTGGCACATTGATATCGCGCTTTCCTCTGGTGTTTGGAAGCAGTCATCTTGTAAATACCGCCTGGGCTCAGGGGCGTGCGGTGGCACGCTGGGGTCTAGGGGCGAGCCAAACTCCCTCGTTGTAAAGTACCTAATTTACAAGGATTAGGGGGCATGTGTGAAGCTCCTTGTTACTCCCCACAACATAGCAGGCGTTTGATAATTGCTGGTTGTTGTTATTGCTATGAAAAAATATCTACCTGCTGGATATTTAATGGTTTCCTTCACTCTTTATCCCAAATGGACAGTATCTCCTCTTGGGGCCTCCAAACATTCTCAGGGCTTCAGTCCTTGCTGCCGGCCCCTCCCTGTCCTGATAAATGGGCCACTTCTGCAAAGTCTGTGGCTGCAATTCCAGAAGCTGAGCTCCTGCTTTCTTGCTGAGCCGAGGGCCTGGCCTGGTCACTTTCCTGGTTCTCAAGTCCTAAGATAATTCTGAGCTTTGACTTCAGCCTGCAGTTAGGGACCTTCCTGACCCCTGACCCCTCATTAACTGAGCACCTATTAGGGGCATGACCCAAGCCAGGAAGGTTTCATTTACCTGTTTGAAAGATAAGGCAACAAAGACTTGGGGATTTGAAGTGGTTTGCCCAAAGCCACACAGCTGGTGGCAGAACTGTAATTTCTGCTCCAAGAGAAAGAAGATAAATCCTCAGCGACCTCTGCTCAATGAGCTTATTAGAGGACATCAGGGACTTAGGCAGCTGGGTCTACATGATCTGGGGCACATGTTCCCTGGATGGTGCCCACCCTGAGATATTCCTTCTGGAAAAGCAGCTCTCTGACCACCATGGGCTTTCCCGCCCTCCCTGCCATTGGGAGGGTTATGTGCTTTTTCCAGATAGTTCTGGTGGTGCCGTTCACTCCTCCTGGTTTTTGCTCACGTGTCACTGCTCTATGGAGTCTCCCTGACCACTCTGTTTAAAAACGCACCCACCTGTTTCCACCCTGGCATTCCCCGTCTGCGTCCCTTGCTGTGCTTTTCTCCACAGAACTCTCCCACCTGAGCTGCTGGGTGTTATGCTTTTGCACCTTATTTCTGTTAGCTTATTTGGTTGATTATTCAACTTACGAATAAGAGGGCATTCACTCGCCCATCCCCAGCACCTACAACTGTGGCTCTTACCTAGCAGGTATGTATATAAATAAAATATTCCTTGAATGAACATTCTGCAGGCAAGTATTCTTGCCAAGTAGGCCAGGCGCTCAGATGTTTCAAGAACTAACAACCTGATTAACCCTGATCGATGGGATATTGACCTGACCGAGTTATTATTATAGCAGCCATCCTTGATTGCATGTCAATTACCTACAATGACAGATACTTGAATATCTCTTTTTATTGCATCAAAAACACTATGAGGTAAGTATCGTCCCCTTCAGAGGGGTGAACAACTTGCTCAGCCTTAGCTGTGGGAAAATAGCAGAGTTTGGGTTATCTCCGGGGCCAAATGGCTCTAAAGTCTGTGCTTAACCCATTGCAAGAGGAAGTTTGAAGTTTATTGAGCACCAGAATCTGAGGTCCTCTTTGGAATGGGTAGAGATTCTCAGGCCCCACCTGTGGGGTTTCTGATTCCAGAGGTCTGTGATGACACACAGGAGTCACATTTTTCACAAACGCCCCCCCAAGGGGTTCCGATGTATTTGGCCCATGGACCGGGGTTTGAGAACCCCCTTGCTCCGGCCTGCCACTCTGTTGAAATAGCTGAAGTGAGTTTGGTTGGAATCTCCATTTGACGCAGATAGTAGCCATTTCTGATAGTCTCTGTGTGTGTGAGAGAGACAGGAGGGTGGGGGCAAAGTAAATAGGGGAAGGAATAATTGATTGGGGGGATTTTTTATTGCCCCCACCCCCAGATATTTATAGCACCAATGATGCCACAAAGAGACCTCTTGACTCTAAACTCGTAGAATGCCTACGTGGGAGTCAGACTGTAATTTACTTTTCTAAAGATGCCTCAATTATATCCAAGGAAAAGCCTGGTTACATTTTTAAAACTCAGGAGCAGCAGCTTTTAAATTTATTCAGACTAATGAGCGCATATAAATGTGGTGAATGCTAATTCTCGAGAGTTGGTGGCGGCAGTGGGAGAAACACAACAAGAGTGTCACAGCCGGGGAACAAAGTGAATGGGTGATGTGAGTGACAGTAAAGATTTCTTTTAACATCACTAAAAGGCGGCTGAAGTGACAGGTAAGAGGACTGACGCAGACTTCTGCAGCACTCGGAGAATTTGTGTACCATCAGGAAGGGACACGCTGACTTGTTACCAACTTAATAAGTTCAGCAGAGAGTAGGAGCCAGGCAAGGAGGCCAGGACCCAAGGTGCAGGGGTGTCCCCCTACTTCCCTGGGAGGCAGGGGACGCGGAGCACAGTGCCTGGAGGACGCGGCTTCCCGTTTAACTGGAGGCCCCTCCTCTTGCAAATTTCACAGGCGTCAGGCACAGGGTTTTAATCTGTTTCCACAGATCTCAGAAATGAATTTAGCCTCCTCTGGAGACAGCTTCCACTTAGGATCATCTCGGAGGGAATGCAATCCTAAATCAAAACCCATCAGTGTACACCTGGATTTCGAGAGAGTCGCTCCCCAATCAAATCTGCAGGCTTCTGAAGTTGGAAGCCTCCAGCTCAGGAAGAAAGCAAAGGGAAGCAAAACTTTGAAACCTTAATAAGCGTGGCTTTGTGATCTGCAATTGTGCTTTGGGGGAAGGGGGGCATTTGAATGGAGTGCAGGCCCCAAAGTAGCTCAGGTCTCCGCTGTTTTGTTCTGACAGAGACGGGCACCTCCTCACACTGATGTGCAGAGTCTGTGCTTACTTGTGCCCTTGTGGGACCCGGGGCCCACCTGAATGCACCCCTTTTGCCTTCCCAGCCTGTCTTCTCCTCCCTCTGCCCACACACCTCCTGGCAGCCAGGTTATAAAGCCAGTCACCATTTGTTATGGATTGAATTATCTTCCTACCTCCAAGTCATATGTTGAAGCCCTAACTCCCTATGTGACTGTATTTAGAAATAAGGCCTTTAAGGAGATAATTAAGGTTAAATAAGGTAATGCTGGTGGGGCACCAGCCCAAAGGGAAGGGTGTTCTTATTGGAAGAGAAAGAGACAAAAAGGCCCTCTCTTATTACGTGTGCACAGAGGAAGGGCCAACGCAGACTCAGTGAGAGGCAGGTAGCTGTCTGCAAGCCAGAAAAAGGGCCTCGCCAGAAGTCAGCCCTGATGGAACCTTGATCTTGAACTTCCAGCTTTCAGATATCTGTTTTTCAAGCCATCCAGCCTGTGGCATTTTGTTATGGCAGCCTGAGCTGACTAAGGCGCTATTCTCAGAATGAGCCCTGTGCTTTAGGCCTTGTGTCAGGTGTCCCCTCTGTTTGGAATGCCTTTTCCTATGTCACATGCTTGATGGTCAGATGATCCTCAGCTCAGCTACCTGGCAGGCCCACCTGGATTTCCCTAGATTGAAAAGGGTAACCCTATTCAGTGCTTACCTAGGACCCCATGCCCCTTCTCTTGTGACATTGAACACACTGTCCTGAAAATGTGGCCTCACCTGATTTGCCCCTCAACCAATCTCTAAACAAATTGAGGCCATGGACTCAGACTTACATCTGGCTGTTTGCAGAACCTAGCTTAGCATCTGTCAGGGACTCAAATTCTCATCAC